>JAPYMA010000640.1:0-116948 GCA_035041965.1 Anisakis pegreffii | reverse complement strand
CAAAATTGGATGAATAAACGTCCTTTCAGTTCAGTGATAATTTACTCGCCCTTCGCGTTGAACCGACTCAAACTGATTATCTTAACCTATATAGCAAAGAATGAGACGAACCATAACGAACCTTGAACAAATATAATGATTTTTTTGAAATTTACAAGCAAATATTGGTTTACACGCTGAATGAACACTTCAATTGCAGAAAACGCTCATTGGGAACTGGAATCGAGCTCAAGTGAATCCGAGATCGAACGTAAAGCCAGCGGCTCCGAAAATATCACAGGTCTGTCACGGTCTATCTGAATACTTTGATGCATTCATCATGAAATAACTTATCAATGAAAAGCATAGATGCACTAGAAAGTCATTTGTGGTTAGTCGCTTTCGTAGAACTCCAATACATCTTGCTGGCAATTCAAGTCCAAATGTTTTGATTCAAAAGGCGTTTATTTTAAGAATGCGATAGTCAGCTAACGCAATGTCTTGAGAACACGTTGGAAGGTTGCGGTTACTCGATGAGGCCATGCGTGCTAATTATACAGCACTGTTATCGTTTACGTGATCTGTGTGAAGTTGGTAAGGTTGCCTAATATTGATTGCTCTATTAGGTGCTTGTGCCCTCAATACACATACATTTATTTTTTCTCCAATTCGTTGAGCAATTTCAAGATAGAACTGTTATCGCCACATTTGTAATGAACAACTCGTTTCCTAAAAACGGCCATCCTGAGCGGAAATTTCGTTCTTTACACTTCAAAGCATCAGAACGTTGATTCAGAATCGAAGCAGTGCGTTGCGCAGTACTTAAATTTGTTCCTTTCAACTCAAAATTGGATGACTAAACGTCCATACAGTTCAATGATAATCTACTCGCCCTTCACGTTGAACCGACTCAAATTGACTATCTTTACCTATATAGCAAACAATGAGACGAAGCATAACGAACCTTGAACAAATATAACGATTTTTTTTGAAATTTACAAGCAAATATTGATTTGCACGCTGAATCAACATTTCGATTGCAGAAAGCGCTCATTGGGTAGTGAAATCGAGCTCAAGCGCATCCGAGATCGAACGTGAACCCAGCGGCTCCCAATGTAACACGAGTTTGTTACGGTCTATCTAACTACTTTGATGCATTCATGTTGGAATAACTTATTAATGAAAAGCACAGATGCACTGGTATGGCAGGCCGGTGGTTTGAGATGGCATCGTGGATGAATTTTCTCTAAGTCAATTTTTTCTAGGTAGAATTGAATATGGTTTTTGTTGTGGTTGATGCTAACCTGAGGTTGATGATCAGGCCCAGGTTGAGGCTGATGTTTTTAGCATTGATCGAGGTCCATCTCGAGGCCGATGTTAAGTTAACGCTGTGACTAACTTTCTGGATGAGTTATCTTTCTGAAACAGTCCGCACTAAAGGACGTTTGAATGAGAGCACAGTGTCTCAAATGAGTGGGTTTTATAAGGATAATTTGGATAGGTTCTGGCTACGCCATCCGGCGTGGCTGCGCCCGGCCTGGAACTAATTTCTTGTCTATTTGATTAAACGGATACATTCATCTCGAAACCGCTCAATAACAGGAAGCACAGATACAGTAGAAAGTCTTTTGTGCGTGATTGCTGCCGTGATGCGCCATTACTTTCTGTGATTATTGACGAACCAAATAGAGTTTCATGCTCAACAGTGAATGTTTTGATTTGGAAAGCATTTATTTTGAGATTGCGATAGCGAACTAGCGAGATGTCTTGACAGCACATGGGAAATTTGCGGTTATTTCCACTACCTGATGTATTGCCGGCTTAACGCACTTATTATAATTCACGAAAATTGTTATAATTCACATAATGTATGTCAAGTTGCTGAAATTGGTAGGTCTGCATAATGCTTATTTATATATCGGATGCTTGCGCTCTCGAGCGCCGTGCATTTAATTACATTGTACTCATTTCTATCAGCACTTTCACTAAAACAGTGAGGTTTACACGCTGAATCAACACTTCGATTGCAGAAACCGCTCATTGGGATGTGGAATCAAGCACATCCGACATCGAACGTGAACCCGGCGGCTCTGAAAATAACACGGGTAGGCCACAGACTATCTGACTACTTTCATGTCACGGTCTATCTGGCTATGAACACTGACTAAATACCACCATTGTTATTCAAATTAACAACGAAATGTTGGTTTACATGCTGAATCAACACTTCAATTGCAGAGAGCGCTCAGTCGGAAGTGGGATCGAGCTCAAGCGCATCCGAGATCGAACGTAAACCCGGCGGCTCCGAAAATATCACAGGTCTGTCACGGTCTATCTGAATACTTTGATGCATTCATCATGAAATAACTTATCAATGAAAAGCACAGATGCACTAGAAAGTCATTTGTGGTTAGTCGCTTTCGTAGAACTCCAATACATCTTGCTGGCAATTCAAGTCCAAATGTTTTGATTCAAAAGGCGTTTATTTTAAGAATGCGATAGTCAGCTAACGCAATGTCTTGAGAACACGTTGGAAGGTTGCGGTTACTCGATGAGGCCATGCGTGCTAATTATACAGCACTGTTATCGTTTACGTGATCTGTGTGAAGTTGGTAAGGTTGCCTAATATTGATTGCTCTATTAGGTGCTTGTGCCCTCAATACACATACATTTATTTTTACTCCAATTCGTTGAGCAATTTCAAGATAAAACTGTTATCGCCACATTTGTAATGAACAACTCGTTTCCTAAAAACGGCCATCCTGAGCGGAAATTTCGTTCTTTACACTTCAAAGCATCAGAACGTTGATTCAGAATCGAAGCAGTGCGTTGCGCAGTACTTAAATTTGTTCCTTTCTACTCAAAATTGGATGAATAAACGTCCTTTCAGTTCAGTGATAATTTACTCGCCCTTCGCGTTGAACCGACTCAAACTGATTATCTTAACCTATATAGCAAAGAATGAGACGAACCATAACGAACCTTGAACAAATATAATGATTTTTTTGAAATTTACAAGCAAATATTGGTTTACACGCTGAATCAACACTTCAATTGCAGAAAACGCTCATTGGGAACTGGAATCGAGCTCAAGTGAATCCGAGATCGAACGTAAAGCCAGCGGCTCCGAAAATATCACAGGTCTGTCACGGTCTATCTGAATACTTTGATGCATTCATCATGAAATAACTTATCAATGAAAAGCATAGATGCACTAGAAAGTCATTTGTGGTTAGTCGCTTTCGTAGAACTCCAATACATCTTGCTGGCAATTCAAGTCCAAATGTTTTGATTCAAAAGGCGTTTATTTTAAGAATGCGATAGTCAGCTAACGCAATGTCTTGAGAACACGTTGGAAGGTTGCGGTTACTCGATGAGGCCATGCGTGCTAATTATACAGCACTGTTATCGTTTACGTGATCTGTGTGAAGTTGGTAAGGTTGCCTAATATTGATTGCTCTATTAGGTGCTTGTGCCCTCAATACACATACATTTATTTTTACTCCAATTCGTTGAGCAATTTCAAGATAGAACTGTTATCGCCACATTTGTAATGAACAACTCGTTTCCTAAAAACGGCCATCCTGAGCGGAAATTTCGTTCTTTACACTTCAAAGCATCAGAACGTTGATTCAGAATCGAAGCAGTGCGTTGCGCAGTACTTAAATTTGTTCCTTTCTACTCAAAATTGGATGAATAAACGTCCTTTCAGTTCAGTGATAATTTACTCGCCCTTCGCGTTGAACCGACTCAAACTGATTATCTTTACCTATATAGCAAAGAATGAGACGAACCATAACGAACCTTGAACAAATATAATGATTTTTTTGAAATTTACAAGCGAATATTGATTTACACGCTGAATCAACACTTCAATTGCAGAAAACGCTCATTGGGAAGTGGAATCGAGCTCAAGTGCATCCGAAATCGAACGTAAACCCCACGGCTCCGTAACTCCCACGGGTTTGTCACGGTCTATCTGACTTCTTTGACGCATTCATGTTGGAATAACATATTAATGAAAAGAAGAGATGCACTGGTATGGCAGGCCGGTGGTTTGAGATGGCATAGTGGATGAATTTTTTTACGTCAATTTTTTCTACGTAGAATTGAAATTGTTTTTTTTTCGTTGTGGTTGATGCTAACCTGAGGTTGATGATCAGGCCCAGGCTGAGGCTGATGTTTTTAGCATAGATCGAGGTCCATCTCGAGGCCGATGTTAAGTTAACGCTGTGACTAACTTTCTGGATGAGTTATCTTTCTGAAACAGTCCGCACTAGAGGACGTTTGAATGAGAACACAGTGTCTCGAATTACTGGGTTTCATAAGGGTAATTTGGATAGGTTCTGGCTACGCCATCCGGCGTGGCTGTGCCCGGCCTGGAACTAATTTCTTGCCTATTTGACTAAACGGATACATTCAACTCGAAACCGCTCAATAGCAGGAAGCACAGGTACAGTAGAAGGTCTTTTGTGCGTGATTGCTGCCGTGATGCGCCATTACTTTCTGTGATTATTGACGAACCAAAGAGAGTTTCATGCTCAACGGTGAATGTTTTGATTTGGAAAGCATTTATTTTGAGATTGTGATAGTGAGCTAGCGAGATGTCTTGACAAGGCTTGCAGTTTCCCCAAATTCCTGATAGGTTGCCTGCTAGCTGAACAGCGTTGTTATAATTCACGTGATCTATGTAAAGCTGCTGAAATTGGTAGGTTTGCATAATGCTTATTTATTTATTGGATGCTTGCGCTCTCAAGATAATTACTCTCACTTGTATTAACCCATTTGATCAGCAATTTCAATGATGGAATGAAGAGATCGCCACATAATATTCGTTTCCTGAAACCGGCCAGAATATTCTGAACGGATATCCTTGGTCCACGATCGGGACAGCATATTGGGCAATGCTTTGTTTGTTATATTACCTCAAAATTGAACGATTAAGCGTTCACAAATCTCGATGATAATGTACCCGATCTTCGCCCTAAAACGTACCTAAATTGTTGATCCATAATTCAAACGCAAATAGTGAGAACAAAAATAGCGAACAATGACTAAATACCACCATTGTTATTCAAATTAACAACGAAATGTTGGTTTACATGCTGAATCAACACTTCAATTGCAGAGAGCGCTCAGTCGGAAGTGGGATCGAGCTCAAGCGCATCCGAAATCGAACGTAAACCCCACGGCTCCGTAACTCCCACGGGTTTGTCACGGTCTATCTGACTTCTTTGATGCATTCATGTTGGAATAACTTATTAATGAAAAGCAGAGATGCGCTGGTATGGCAGGCCGGTGGTTTGAGATGGCATAGTGGATGAATTTTTTTTACGTCAATTTTTTCTACGTAGAATTGAAATTGTTTTTTTTCGTTGTGGTTGATGCTAACCTGAGGTTGATGATCAGGCCCAGGTTGAGGCTGATGTTTTTAGCATTGATCGAGGTCCATCTCGAGGCCGATGTTAAGTTAACGCTGTGACTAACTTTCTGGATGAGTTATCTTTCTGAAACAGTCTGCACTAGAGGACGTTCGAATGAGAGCACAGTGTCTCAAATAACTGGGTTTCATAAGGGTAATTTGGATAGGTTCTGGCTACGCCATCCGGCGTGGCTGTGCCCGGCCTGGAACTAATTTCTTGCCTATTTGACTAAACGGATACATTCAACTCGAAACCGCTCAATAGCAGGAAGCACAGGTACAGTAGAAGGTCTTTTGTGCGTGATTGCTGCCGTGATGCGCCATTACTTTCTGTGATTATTGACGAACCAAAGAGAGCATGCTCAACGGTGAATGTTTTGATTTGGAAAGCATTTATTTTGAGATTGTGATAGTGAGCTAGCGAGATGTCTTGACAGCACATGGGAAATTTGCGGTTATTTCCACTACCTGATGTATTGCCGGCTTAACGCACTTATTATAATTCACGAAAATTGTTATAATTCACATAATGTATGTAAAGCTGCTGAAATTGGTAGGTCTGCATAATGCTTATTTATTTATCGGATGCATGCGCTCTCGAGCGCCGTGCATTTAATTACATTGTACTCATTTCTATCAGCACTTTCACTAAAACAGTGAGGTTTACACGCTGAATCAACACTTCGATTGCAGAAACCGCTCATTGGGATGTGGAATCAAGCACATCCGACATCGAACGTGAACCCGGCGGCTCTGAAAATAACACGGGTAGGCCACAGACTATCTGACTACTTTGGTGTCACGGTCTATCTGGCTATGAACACTGGCTAAATACCACCATTGTTATTCAAATTAACAACGAAATGTTAGTTTTCATGCTGAATCAACACTTCAATTGCAGAGAGCGCTCAGTCAGAAGTGGGATCGAGCTCAAGCGCATCCGAGATCGAACGTAAACCCGGCGGCTCCGAAAATATCACAGGTCTGTCACGGTCTATCTGAATACTTTGATGCATTCATCATGAAATAACTTATCAATGAAAAGCACAGATGCACTAGAAAGTCATTTGTGGTTAGTCGCTTTCGCAGAACTCCAATACATCTTGCTGGCAATTCAAGTCCAAATGTTTTGATTCAAAAGGCGTTTATTTTAAGAATGCGATAGTCAGTTAACGCAATGTCTTGAGAACACGTTGGAAGGTTGCGGTTACTCGATGAGGCCATGCGTGCTAATTATACAGCACTGTTATCGTTTACGTGATCTGTGTGAAGTTGGTAAGGTTGCCTAATATTGATTGCTCTATTAGGTGCTTGTGCCATCAATACACATACATTTATTTTTTCCTCCAATTCGTTGAGCAATTTCAAGATAGAACTGTTGTCGCCACATTTGTAATGAACAATTCGTTTCCTGAAAACGGCTATCCTAAGCGGAAATTTCGTTCTTTACACTCCAAAGTATCAGAACGTTGATTCAGAATCGAAGCAGTGCGTTGCACAGTACTTAAATTTGTTCCTTTCAACTCAAAATTGAATGAATAAACTTCCGTACAGTTCAATGATACCGACTCAAATTGATTATCTTTACCTATATAGCAAACAATGAGACGAAGCATAACGAACCTTGAACAAATATAGTGATTTTTTTGAAATTTACAAGCAAATATTGATTTACACGCTGAATCAACACTTCAATTGCAGAAAGTGGTCATTGGGAAGTGGAATCGAGCTCAAGCCCATCCGAGATCGAACGTAAAGCTAGCGGCTCCGAAAATCTGACGGGTCTGTCACGATCTGTTTGATCGCTTTGATACATTCCCCTTGAAGTAATTCACTAGTGAGAAGCACTGGGACAGGAAGAAGTCATTTCTGAATAAAGTTTTTTGTTCAAAGGTGGAATGTTTTAATTGAAAAGGCGTTTATTTTGAGAATGCGAGGGTTAGCTTAGGCGATGACTCGAGAACGCGTGAGTAAGTTGCGGTTCCTTGGCGGGAACCGCAAGTTGAATTTATCAATATTTACATATAATGTATTGCTCAAACGAAACTGAGTGATTTATGTTGGGTAAATCCACTGCTCATTATTACTTTCGAGTTGATTATTGCTTGTCCAGCTAACGGCTTAAGTATCAGCTTTTGCGGTCGACTTTTGCTTTAAAAATCGTTATCCTTGACATTTTGAGCAAAGAAGAATAAGCCATTCACGAAGGGTAATGCATATGACTTACAAGAAACTCTGTTAATATTTCAGGTAGCACATGACTCTTCGCAACTTATCACCCTCTGCTGACCTTATTCTGATTGGATTGACGACTGAGTGACAATTATTAATGTTGTTAGGAATTTTATAGTCTGTGATTGTTTCGAAGCGTTGGTGCATTCGGAGATAATTGTGATTATTTTAGAGCAATTTTATTTCAATCCTCACTGGGAAATCTTTCGCGGTTAGACCTCCTACCTGTCCACTTCATCATTCAAGATTCACTCAATATCAGTTTTGCGCTATCGGTTTTCGTTGATCGTAATTCCATTTACTGTGTAACTGAATAAATTGGCGTTTGGCTGATGTTTATGCATAGCAAAAATTTTGTGTTGTGTGGTTTTATCGTTGAACGTGACTATTCCTCTTAAAAACGTGTTCCGACAGAGCAGTGTTTCTCACGTCCATTACTCCCTTCAATGGTCTGGCAGGTCGTCATTGTGCCCTCCCCTCGCTATGAGAAGTATGAAAGCAATTTTTCACGCGAATATTGTTTCTTCCCATAGTAGAAATTTTAATTCTATCTTTTCACTGCTTCTCACAAATACACAGTCACATGATTCATTTCTTCCGCTGGAACCAACTCAGCTCAACGTATGAATCCGTGAACACAACTGTAATTGTACCAAATAATGATAGGATGATTTGTTGATTTTCAAGAAAGATATCATTAATGGTATTAATTTGTTGCGTACGAATTATTTATTTTCGTTTTGAATGTATCATTTTATTCAGAAGTAAAGTGTTGTTGTTTAGCTGTTTCAATGTCGTTATTATTGGTCGCTCTCTGTTCATACTTAGGACATTCATATAAGCGCGATCCGTTTACTTACAAGATTCTTGCTTATCATTAACTTATAATTTGGATTCATCTAAAACAATAGTTCTCACGCTCGGGTACTCTATTACCCCCTTCGATGATCTGGCAGGCTGTCATTACCCCCTTTCCTACCCTACAAGAACTTACTATTTCTTCTCATAGCGTCAGGAGCAAATGGAAAACTGGTCCGGAAATTTTTCAGCAGCGTGAAAGAAGTCAATTTTCTGGAATGAAACCAGAATTTTTGAAATATCGCATCAATTGCAGAAACAGTGTGAATCTCATCAATTAATAACGAAAAACAGTGGAAAAAACATTCGTCAGCGACGAAATAAATCAATAAGTTCATGAAAACGAGGGATGCAATGAAAATTTGAGAAATTCTCTTCGACATAAACGAATAAACAATCGTTTCATTAATGTGATACTTAAGGAGTAAATGAAAATTCATCAGTTGGTGAAAATAAATCTGAACTGTGGAGGGTTTTGAGGTTTAATATACATTGTATCTTTCAAGCAGTTCAGTCACTGATATTATAAGAAATGTTGTCGTTCATAATGGATAAAGCGTTATACCAATTAAGAATGCATTTATGAACAAATGGAGAAGCAGAAATTGCAACAAATGAGAGAAGAAATCGCCATCATCAAATGAAAAGTATTACAGAAAATACAAAATCAACCAGCTGAACCCGATGAAAAATCGTTCTTAATACTTTAAATATGTGAATGCTTTAAACTGACTTTTTTATGTCTAGACAAGCCAAATATGCTCATGAAATAAGAGGAAGAAGGGTATTGCCAAAAGCGTTTACATATCCGAATGAAAAAACATCATTATAAAGGCGTTTCATCACATCATAACAATGGTAGGAAATATTGGTTTGTCGACACCTCAGTTATCCCTCTGACACTCCAAAATTACCCCCAAGAAATACTTCACTCCGCGTGAGTACCGCTGATATAGAAGAAGCGCAGTTGAAAATGTGATAATCAAGGAAAGATAGAGCAACTGCATTTTAAACATTACAATATGAATTGAATCTGATTAATAGTTTCTAGACGAGAACGATTTGAAGCCAAACGGGAGAGTACTTTGATTGATGAAGGAATAGGATTTTCATAGAAATTTCTATTCGGGACAGTTTGGAAGCCATCAGGGACTATTCGGGAAATAGTAAGATGGAAGATTGCAAGACGTAGCACATTTCATCGACAATTGCCGAAACATGCACATGATGGACATTTGAATAGTCCGCTTTTGGTTTAAAATTTTCAGCAACTTCTCTAAAAAGTGTACACTCCATGTGTTACGAACTCCGCGAACTAAACTCACCACTAGAACTGTAACAAATCCCTACCACATGTAACAATTCCTTGCGGCAATCTGAACGAAGGGGGAGGGGGGGTATGTTAATACAATAATCCGTTAGATTACAAATTTGATCACAATATCGACCACAGGATTAATCACGATGTCGATGCGGTTGAGCAGTTCGATGATACGGCAGTTGACTCACTTTTGCGATTCTTTTGGAGACTTTTGCCTCCACGAAACGTTTGGAGCCTTTTGTCTCCACGATAGGTTTAGAGACCGTTTGTCTTTACGTAGTCTTTAGAGACGCTTGTCTTAGCGTAGTCTTTTAGAGACGTTTGTCTCCACGTAGTCTTTAGAGACGTTTGTGTCTACGTAGAAGAATACGAATAGTAATAAGAATGAAAAACGAGGCCGACGAAACGGAGTCGAATCAACCCTTCTTTCATACTGAGATTCAGCGGAAAAATCAGTGCAATTCCCACGGACAGGATTGTGATTGTTTTGTCTATTAAAACATTTCGAACGGTGATAACGGATCAGCAAAGATTTTGAGATTAGTAAGAAAAAATGTTTTGTCTTCTTGCAATGCGAGACAAGAACTCAAATTAAATTCGCTGCAAAAATTCAAAACCAAATTCGCTGCAAAAATTCCAGACCAAATCTCGCTATCCAAAGCCATATTTCCAGCGATCATCAGAAACGCACAAACACGTAGTACAATCGGATTAATAACCACCAAATTTCTAGTGATCACCAAACACTCACGAATTTATGTATTAACCAAACTCGCTACGCAACAAATTCCTATCAAATTCGTTGCGAAATCTAATGAACAGCTACATCATATCGATCTTTTGCTATATACGACACGTCCATGGCTATCAAACTTTCCACTTTCTACAAACCCAAATAACAAATTTGATTAACCGTGCACTGGCTTATAGAGTAAAAATTGTATGTGGCTGGACACAGTAGAAGTAATAAGTTACGATTTATTGGGAATACTCGCGAGTTACAATATAAGGTGCCGATCAATGGCCGAATACAACAATTTACGATACTTCGAATAACGAGTATTAACTTATTATAACAACAGATCACAATATGCGAGATGCCAATCAATTGGTTTACTGAACTTAACAAAATCGGAATTAATTGGACAATAACGGTATTGATTGAGAATAATCACGAATTCCGGCTTGAATACGCTGATGATGATGCCACTCGCTGGCAATACTTAGATGAATGAATATGACGATTCTGTGATCCGATCTGCCCTTCTCTTCTTCAGCTCCTTTTATGGCCTCGTTTATTTCTTCCTTTCTCACATTCATGAAAGATCATATTCGTAGATAAGGTCTTATGATAGCATTCTAGCAATGTCTTCGTTTTGACTGTAAGCATGCATTTTAGCTGAATATTTGCCTTTCCCATATGTTCATCTTTATGCTTTGACTTGTTCATCTTCATGTTTTGACTTGAACCGTTTCATAGGATTTATGTTTTGGGAATTTGAATAGTGCAATGTTTACACCTCCCTTTTCCGCAAAGACCGACTCTGGTCTTTAATTAATCAGTTGATTAATTAGTTGATTAATTAATTAATTAGTTTAGATTTTTTTTGATTTTTGATTAGCGCATGGTCTGATTATGTGGCTTAAACCTTGCTTTCCTTTTCGAAGACCGTCTCTGGTCTTTAAATGGTCTGAAGTAAAAGATAATTAGAGCGCCTGCCGGAGGTTGGTTTCACTTGTCGGATAACATACCCGTGTCCTCTAGCCATCGATCGTTAAGGTCTGCTGTAATCTGGGCTGTGATGCTATATACATCGGTATCCGATAATACTCCTGCTTGGGACCGCTGTATTGCGTCGCTGTTCAGAACGTCCATATAGCGGAGGTCAACAATTGGTGTCTCTTTGACTACTTTGGTTAAGTATGCTTTCCAAACACGTGACTTGAGCCGTGATTGCACATCGCCAATAACTATGATGCCATCTTTGGCTGTCGAGAGTGCAACCGTGATTCTTTGCTCTTCAACGAAGAACCGAGTTGATTCTTCAGAGGCCTGATCAGAGATCACCCGTGCGGTGACCAAGAGCACGATTGGAGCCTCTTTTCCTTGGAAGCCGTCTACCGTGTGTACCCGGACTTGGGCTTCCTCCAAGGCCTTTCTTAGGGCGCCGCGTGTAGCCGTGTAAAAGCAAAGAACGACTACGTCGTCCGATGGTGATTTTCTTAATAATTTCTGTGTGGTAGTTTTTGCTGCAGGTTCCTGAAAGGTGTTATAGCGTGACATCAGGAAGTTTTGAGCATCAGCCGCTTCCGTATGCAACACGACGACTGGTACTCCTTCTACTGGAAGAGGTGGTTGAGAGGACGCCATCTTTGGCCTTTCGTTCCCCTCGACTGCCGCTACTAGGGCATTGTCGTATGACATGATACACATTTGTTACAAACCAGATACCTATGAACAATTGAGCAGTTACTTTCTTCAAAAAAAAATCGTTTAAGATCCAAAAATCTCATTATGTACAGTAATAAACGAACCCGAGAAAGTTTTTAGTGCAACTGAATAATCATGACGAATCAGGAATAATCGCTCTTTTCCCACGATACGAAAATAATCCTTCTTTTCTGCAGCACCTTCATAAGGAAAAAGAATGCCTTTGCGAGCGATTGAAATGGAAAAAGTGCCGGATCAGAAAGTTCGATGAAAGGTGAATGAAAAGATATGTCAATTAAAGGCGAAAGTGTTGACCGCTCCATAAGAATGATTCAATTTCGACAGTCTAATAATACTGTTTTTGATGCATTTGGGCAATGTAGATCGCGTTTCTGTAGTGTCTTCAGTAGTTGCTAAAGAATCACTAAATGCTCAAAGACCTATAGAATGCCCAACAGGGGCTCGAAGTGACAGCCGGAATCGTTTCTCAGCAACAATGTTGGTCGCTGTGGGAGTGGCTCGATCAACATCTGCAATTTCAGGTATAGTGGGAACCATACGGATCGCATGTTTACAATTTGTCCATTTTGTCGAGAAAGATGGTGTTTTCCTTATATAATTGGTCGGATGTAGTGTGAATTATTCAGAATTGGTATAAACATGCAGGATAAACGACGGGAGGTTTTAGATTGAATAGCACTCACGGAGCAGTATCTCGCGACTTCTTCGGAATATGTCTGCCATATTCGCATACTTGTAAAAACGAAGTTATTGATCTTGAAGCGAAGTGCAGCGGCAAGAAGATCACCATCATCTTCCCATCGCCTTCTATCCATAGCCTGCGATGCAAGACTGCGTTTACAACGCAACATATCGTCGATGCCACTGTATGTTGATAAGCTCATGAATACACCTGAAATGTACGAAATGTGCGGTTTCAAAGGAGCAGCGAGAATCTGTGAATGTTTATCGTACTTAGTGAGTGCGTTAGGATATTTGTAGTTGCTGATTATTTCCTTGATATAATTGGGCAGGTGATTAGGGAAAACTCGTGATGAACGCCGTCAAAGCCGATCAGATTCGTTCGTGATGTTCTTCGCTGCCCGTGATGCAGTATGCAATTGATCTGAAAGCCTCAAATGAAAGGAGCACCTTTGCTGCTCATGTCTGATTTATAAAAAGCATTTGTACTGTGCGATTCTCTGTTGTAAAATTTGCTTGTATTGATTAGCTATCACAGGTTAAGAAGAAAGATACCATCTCGTTTATCATGAAATTGTTTTCTTATTTTTGCCCAGCCAGAGCTTTTCTTCACCAACTTCTTGCGAGGGAGAAGCGAAGGCTTATGCAGCATCGAATAATTTCAATTTCGGATAATTTCATTTTCTACTTGGCATTGACCGGTCAAATTTATGTTCCGGCACTTTTTCCATTTCAATCGCTCGCAGAGGTATTATTTTTTGTAATGAAGGTTGATTTTAGGTTACAATCTCGAAAAATAGACGATGAATTGTCCTGAAACATTCCGTACTTGTAGAGAATTGAATTCTTTTTCCAATGGACTACTTGGCATTGACCGATCAAATTTCTGTTCCAACACTTTTTCCACTTCAATTGATCACATCACTTTTATTTGATTGAGACATCCCTAGTTAAATTTTTACTGCTGCAGAAATGAGCCAATTCTTGTAGCCAGTCTTTGTCTGGACGTGGAAAATTTATTTCTCTTCCCAATGACACCTCATGTACACATTCAGGTCAGGTGTAGCCATGAAATACATCAAATCCCTATGCCTCATCGATGAATTAATTCGCCCCAAAGCATCTCTTTTTCTCTGTGCTCTACCTAACCGCGTCGCTTTAAAAGTGCAATTTGGCTTCTGTTACCAACCGCTTTCATTGGTTCTCACATCCTTCAGCAATTTCTTATTCCAGCCCCATTAGATAATGTTCGAAAAAATCCTTGTGGTCGGATTAACATGCGTTGATGTTGTCAACTATATGGACAAATTTCCATCTGAAGATAGCGATAATCGAGTTACTAAGCAAGTAATAATTCACTTTCAAAATCAAAATCGTGTTTTTTCTCCTCTTCACTGTGAGTGTTCACTTATATCATCACTGAATCATTTGTGCTCCAGGATGTTTTCAGATTTGGTCACTTGGCGGAAATGCGGCGAATAATGTGACCGTTCTGAATCAGTTGAACTCGCATACTGTTTTATTCTCTGCTTTGCCAACGAATAATCCACTTGTTGAGGGGTTCACAGCGATTTCATTTATTCGTTCTGTTGATTTTCATTCCGTTAATTGATAGTCGGTTACTGTTTCCGAATGAAAATGATTAATTCTACTTCCATCAAATCGATATGTCTCGTTCAGTTTACTGCAAAAGAACTCGATCCGTTGTGAGCGATGTATCCGTCGAAATCAGAACGATGTTCCTCTATCCACTATAATCGTCAATGAAACGTCCGGCACTCGCACAGTACTCCATTACAGGTCTGTTCTATTTGGTTCATTCATTTACATTTTTATTTTTCGGTTTTGTGAAGGAATATTCCCGTCTGATAATCTTTATGCATTTCACCAATAGTTATTGATAAGAAAAATCACTGAATGATAGTTAGCAAATCCCGTCAAATGAACACAACTTTTTGCAAAAACTAAACTACAAGAAGGTTCATTTAACTGCTGATACTCATAGAAAGTATCTTCTTTGGTACTAGGTATCTTGTGCTCAAAAGTATTCTCGAGAAAAATCTTTTTATTGAGCAGGTAGATTAGGATTTCAAAAAGAGGCTAAAATGTGATCAATTTTCATACAGGGGACACATGGACGAACTAAGCTGTGATGAATTCAAAAAGACATTTCCGGATGTCTTTGAATTCTCATGGATCCATTTCGAAGGTTCGTTTCCTTCATGAAGCGGTAAGGAATGTATTCATAAGCAGTGTCCGATTCGCAACTCTCATTAATAAAACGAAATCAAGCCTAAGCGACAAGTTCTATTCATCTTCTATAATTTAACAGTACTTACATTGCTGTTTGATATTATCCATAAACATTTCTTCAGTTATGAAATGCTGCACTGTGAGGATCACGTTTTTATTTGTTAATGTCTCTGCAATTCCTACTGACAGAATAATATGATACGATTCATCTGATTTCAGGACGTAATTTTGACGAGGTTTTAAAAATGATTGAATATGTCCGTGCTCAACGAGGTGATGATCATTTGTTACCGCGCATTTCAGTTGAATGTGAAAAACTGCGACCATACGTAACAATGGAATGTGCGATCCCACTCGTCAATGTCGTATTTGTTTCGAAAGATTTTGCAAGGTTATTTTGTGTGCTTTCATCAATAAAATGAAACTTTCAGTTCACTTGCAATTTTTTTGTTGACTAATTGAGTATCAAAATTAAGATGCAAAGGCTTCACGAATAAGGAATGTGCTGTTGATGGTATTCGAAAATTGTTCGGTGTATCTGAATCAACGATTGTTTGTCCGTGGGCCGAAAAGGTTCTTATGTTCTACGTATCTGCACCTTTTTCTGCAGTCCAGTTATTAATTTTCAACAGAATGTTGGTGTCAGCTGAAATTGAAATTACTGATGGATAGAATCGATACTTTGACATCAGCGCTCTTTGTTTCGGTACTCTGCACCAGCTGTGACGTGCCGATCAGTCGACCTAGGTCTAGACTCAGTCTGGGCTTAAGCCTGACAATGAGCCTGAATCTAGACTGAGGGCTTAATTGAAGTTTCATTGAAATTATGAGAGGGTGGTCAGCGAGCGTAAAGATCGCGGCTTTATTTACTTCAGATACAGATGACATGATACCTATGGAACTACTAGTTCATGATTTTTTGTAATTCATCTGCGAACTTACGCAAAATCAATCCCTTATACTGTCCTGTCAGACAAACATATTTACTCAATTTGTTCAGAGTGCGGTATTTCTACTGCTCAATTATAGATTTCTGAAGAAGTTGAAAATGAAACGAGCCAAAAAAACGATAATGTTCAGTAGAGAGTGTTGTAATTTGAAGGGTGCTGCCGGACGTGCGAGTGAATCAAGTGAGCTGATAAGTATTGATGCATTCAAATCAAGTTCGCCTGTGATTGATACTTTAGGTGCCGGTGATTGTTTTATAGCGTGTTGCATTCATTACATGAATGAAGGTCGAGACCTTGAAACAGCTCTCAAAAATGCGTCTCGTCATACTGGTAAAAAGGTCACAAAACGAGGATTGCTTGAACTAGATTTATCATAATTATTGTAAATCATTCCACCGTATTCGTTTTCAACTCAGACACGTATTTTTTCACGAGCTGTACTGTTGAAATATGAATGCACCTCTACAAATTCACTTACTTTATGTTCAGTATGAATAATGTGTAATTTTTAAGTAAAGATCTGAGGAAATCAGTTTTTAGATTTCATCTTTGATCATCGATATGAATGATTCTTTATGTGTTGAAAGCAGCAGAATCATTCAAATGAAGAAGCCGTGTTGTATAGGTGCCCAGCTTTCGAGCAAAGGGTTTTGATTTCGGATGAGAGGTTCATGCTGAAAATATTTGTTTTTTGGATAGTTTTGGTGTATTAATGCAGAAATGAAGTGTTCAAAATATTTTCGCTGATGTGATAACTGTTTATAAAGTCGTTCGAATCCGATAGCACTCAAGGAATAAACGCGAAATGCTGAGTTCGTTTGGTTACACGCTGTTTGTAATATTAAAAGCCAAATGTTAAATGGATGCCGCTTAATGCTGTTACACTGCGAGTTTGATAAATTTGCTGCAGTCACGGCTTAAATCACTCAAACTCGATGATTTCAAGCGTCATATATTGAAGTATCATTTAATTTCAAAAATCTCATATCCGGATGGATATTTTACTGAAAATATGAAAACCCTCACCATTGTTTCAAATGTGTGTGGTTTAGTGTATAATGCCGACATAATCATCACATTGTTTGCCACACGGTTTCAAAAACAATTCAGAAATTTCGATGTTCCCGTTGAGTGTACACTGATAAAATTAACATGCGGCTTTGCTAACGTATTCAAACGTTTCGCTATTCAGCGTAACAAAAAGATGACACTAACTTTTACATTACTGTATGTGCTCACGATCAGCATGTATGTGTGTGCATCACAAATTTGCCTCATCGTAAACGTGAATGACTTTGATGTGAGTGATGAATAGACATATGTTTGAGCCATTACATAAACAATTTATAAAGTCACAACAATCAGATATACCCGAACTAACGCGATCTGTGTGAAGGAATCATATGTATATACATATTTGACTTATCAACATCGGCATTATTACGATGTTATTACGATCTGCATTAATTATTTTATTATTATATTTACCTTAAACCTATTCCATTCCAAATATCACCACTAAAATGTTTTTTTTCACCATTAATTACACGCAGTCAATTCGAGATTATCCAATTATTTTTAGAGACAGTTTCTCTTGCCATATTATTTAGATTTTGTACTGCATTGCACTGCAACTTCATTTCGCTGCTTCACTTCACAACTCTCAAACAGTGTTCGAATTTCTGTTTATGCCAAATTGATGAATTATCCTACATCCGGTCAAATCGAGTTAGTCGTTCACAAAATAATTATATTGGAGCACAAATCTTTCTCATACATACGCTCACGATCAGCACGCCCTATCCATGGCAGCTGATCGGTACTAATGAGGTTTCAATATCCATATTGCTTCCTCTTTTGCGAATCTCAGTATGTCGACTGTGTTTTGTCATTCAAAGTAGGCAATTTGACAAATGTAAACATCGTGAACGGCAGTGATCCAGTTTCAATACGTTTCGGCAATTGAAAATGAATGATCGCGGAAAAGCGATTTTAACACGACAGACCAATAGAATCGGATTACCTCGCAGAGAAAACGTTCAACAATTTGGAGCAAGCACTGGCCTGCATGCGGAATTTTGTGGCTGAACGCAATCGATTCTGTCTCAATTTTTAATGTGATACATAAGAAATTTGATAGTTGTAACAATGTTGGGATTGTTGAATGCTGTTACTAAGGGAAAGCAAAGAATGTAACGAATCCCTTCTCACAGCCATCCTAAAAGCCCCACTGCGTTTTCACAAAATGCTTTCGGATAACTGCAACTCCATTCCCTTTCAACTCATTTATTACACGAAACCTAACTGCAGTATAGGATATGCTGTGTTGTGAATTTAGTTGCACATTTGTTGGTTGTATTGTGGAATTGTTTCTTGATAAAGCAAGACTGCATTTTATTGGCCAACTCTGGATACAAAGTAAACATCTTATTTAGTACTCTATGGGTTGCATGAGGGAAGAGTGTTTTTGCTATGTTCAAGATGGTTTCATTCGGCCAAAATGTTTTCATTTTGCACATACCCATATTATTGATCTCCATCTGTACATTATTCAACCTTTTCCAACCGTTTTGTCTCTCTTTGCTAAACTGATGAAATCCACATCTATGGGAATTGTATTGTTGGAAATAAAATTCGTACTGAACAAGGAGTGTTTCCATATAATGCCTACGACACATTGTGTAAATTGTATCGGATTATATCAAGATTCGCAAGTGCTTAACTGAGAATAATAAGACCTATTGATGATCGTGGTGAGAGACGGTGGTTTACATAGTGCCGTTTGAATGAATAACTGCGGTTAATTTAAAATATAGCCGAGGCAGTTCAGGGGATTGATCGATATAGAAAATAGAAGATATGCAAAGTTAATGAAAGATGATTTGGTGGAAGAATGTAGCAATCGTAAAGGATTTAATCAAAACAGAACGATATGTTTACATAACATGTTGTGGTTTCGTTGAGCGGTTGTATTTGCAAAATTAGAAGGTCAGTAAGTTCCGTTTGAAATAATCACTTGTTTGTTTATTCGTTGCAGATGTTCATCATCTCGCAAAATTTTCGTAAATGGCATATTTTTGCAATTTACCAAACGATCGCATACGACAATTGAGAATGGCAACAAACTGTCGATGCATTCGACTAGTATCTATATCAAATCTCTATCTGAGATTATTTCCATTATAAATGCATCAATTACCAATGTTTTCAATCGCTGAATAATACAAAAAAATTTGTAAACGCCAACAAAAATTGACAATCGCTCAATTGGATAACATCGTTACATGAATATGCATTGCTGATTTCACAAACAGCTGTATCTCCGAAATGTGACCATAAAAACAAAAAACAACATTTTCAAATTTATGATTACGGCGCATAATCCACCAAATCGCACGTATCATCAAGATGAAAATGCATTCAACAACCCGACCTATTCCAATGTTCTCATATCATTTTTCTCTTTCGTTCCTTTCACTCCAAACCTTTTGTCATGATCAGAGCTCAGCTCTCGAAGCTATTGAAAAACTCGAAGTAGACTTACCTATATGATCGATATTTCGTCCGAAAATAATGCAGTAATACAGCTCAATTTCGAGTGAACTGACACAAATTCCATGTGAAACTGCCAAGAAAGTTTAATAAGTGAAGCCATCCAAATTATTTGAATAAACGAATGAATAAATAATTTCTTTACGGCCTAAAGTTAATACTTCATTCATACTTGGAGGTTATCAGTGATGTGCTGAAGCGATATGTTATCGACAAAACCCATCATAACAACTTGACATATTACACTGAAGAGAAAGGTTTTTTCAGACGTTCACTCCTAGGTTCTTCACAAAACGAGTGGCTTAAATGACCTAAGTACCGCCTGTTCTATACATACAACTCATCTAGGCTATTCGTAGGTAATGTGCGCAAACTGATGATCTTGAACATCCATTAATACTATTTGAATAGGTGTTTCTTGCTATTTTTATTCGGCTTGCATCTGTTTCGTTCGAGCCCAAACGATATTACATATCCTATGTTTCATATCAGTTCTCAGAAATCTTTTTCACATCACTCAGATAGTTCCATCACTGTGAGACAAAGCAATATCTGAAAAACGAGTGTCCTTGTTTCAGTAAACACGACGCACACACTTTTGTTCTGGTTGAACGAATCGTTAATTGAGTATGTCCTTTATACTGTGGTCATTCCTCTCAATTAATTTCGCTTGTCACGTTCGATTTTTTTTGGTTCTGTGAAAATTTTGATGTTCCACTTTAAATGTTTTGTTCATGTTTCACCCGTCTTCGATGACACTTATGCATCGACTCGGATATAGTCATCTGATTATCGTTTAGTTTTTAGTTTCTCTCACACAAACATAATTTGTTGTTCTCATCCCTTGTACCAGTTTTGCAATGCGATAACTAAGAGATTATTTGGCTAGCACTGCTCAGGATTTTTTGATTATCAAAATAGTTGACCTAACTTACTGGAGCTATCGACGTTGATGTGTCATAATGAATATTGTGTCGTAATAAGCCAGCCTCATGCAAGAAGCATTTGACTGATACGGGTAATGAATATTGATACGTTGTCAGTGTTTGTGCAATCAGAATGAAGGAAGTGGCTTATCATTTGTGCGTTGCTAGGTAAATATTGCATTCTTGCTAGGTAAATATTGAATTCAGCGTTCTCTTTTATTCAGAAACATGTTCGTTTCATATCTTCCAATATCACTTAAGGTCGAATCAGCAAAAATTTTGAATAAAACATATAAACCTCAGCCAGGATACTTCATCTGCGGTAACCGAGAGAAATTGTTGTTAATATATCATTTTTGACATAAATTGCTAAATGATGAATTGATTATAAGCTGAGATTAAGATCCTCTTCACTGATGTACTGTAATCTCTGGAGTTCTTTTTTGTTCACTCTTCAGACCAACAGCTGCTCTTTAAAACGGTTTGCTTACTTCCCACGTTCGACTACTTCAAGTATTTTTGAACGTTTATTGATTGAGCTATCCAAATGTTTCTTTTATTCGAGAACACTCAAATTTAACTATTCGAAATTTTGGCTTGCTGAATTTTTGTTTTACTTGCAGCGCATTTTCGCACTTCGTTGAATTCTTCTTCGAGCTCTGAAATGAATCGCAAATCAAGAAATGGGAATAATCAATGCATTCAATTTCTGCATCTTTCTGCATTTCGCACTCCAGAACGCTGATAGAAATTTCGATTGCGATTTGAATGCAAATCAATTGAAATCAACAGAGTGTTTAATCATAAGAACACGTATCACTGCATGTTGATTAGCTTCTATCCGCACCATTGAAATACCAAGAATTTCTTGTTTCATTTCTCTTTTGTTTAAATGGAATTGAATGGTGACACTTGGTGACACTTGCTACTGTTCATAAATCAATTGCGGTGCACTTGTTATGACTTGTGCTACAAAGACGACATCTATTAAACGATAGAGTTCTGATCATTTGTCTGATATTCTCTTCAAAGGTGTTTCATAACAATTGTTATTGTACTTTCTTAAATTTATCGACATATCTGTGGTCGATTATTCATTATCTATTTACAATCTATCAATATTCGAAATTTACTTGTTATCTGTTTTAGAGGCGTTCAAAACGTTGAACTGTTGAAGAAAGTTGTATTGCTAGCAATTCATCCAGAGTTGACTTATTGACTTATCAACATCTAACGTGTCTTTGCGAACTCGTAATCAGAAAAGATTCCATAGTTCATCTTCTCGAAGAGTGGACGATAAGCAATCACTATAAGCTATTCTTGGAGAGTTAATGATTGTTTGTTTTGCGATCAATATTCCAAGATAAAACTGACTCATCTACAGTGATTGTTTCTCATCGCGTTTTCTCATTCATTATTCGAATCGCAACAAAAACTGAAGCTCTTTTCGAAGATGCACCAACACGCTTGTCTGTCGATGATGTGAACAAACCTCATTCCATCATCTTGTTTCATGAGAAACTCTCGATTGTGTCTGCTCATGCGAACGTACCTAAAAACTGTTCAATTCATGGTTCACTGATGAATGCTTAACGGTGATACTGATGATTGTAATATGCGATCATCTCGCCTCGAATCAACCACAATAACTTGTTTTTGTGACCTGAATATTTAATAGTGATTGTTTGTGACCTGAATGTTTAATAACAATGTATTCAAACCAAAACCTGTTCTTCAGATCAACTCTGCTCGCATCGTCGTTATGTTGGTTTTTTTCCTTTTTTACATGCTCCGATATCTCTCTTCTCACATTGTTAGCTCAATTGCATCTCAAAGCATTCTCGAAGGAGAACGTTTCACTTTGTTTCTCATCAAATATTTGCTATCGAGCGAGAGATTTTTACATGAAAAGAGTTGATTGAATAGGTCAAACGATAACGAATGAGTTGTACTGACGTTATGTGATGAATAGAAAACGTATTTGGTCCTTACAATTTCATATTCATTTGATCGAAATATATTTTGGTTTGTGTTTATGAGCGATTGATTTGATGTTACGATATGACATGAGCTGATGGAATATTCAAGTCCAAAAAACCAATTGTAGACTGATAAAATTCGTAGCTGAACACAACTGAATTCACCCGTCACTATCGGTCGCTCGCCATATTGCAATTTTTCGTTCTGAACTCGTACATCAAATCTCGTCCTCCCATTCTCCTTCGCTTGCTCACTCCAGCATTTATAATATGCCGCTGTATAGTGTGCCTTGTAATGACATGGCCAGGATTTTTTCCAAGGGAAAGGGAGGGGGCGCAAAATGGTCCGATCCAAAAGATAGCTGAATTTTGGTGTGCGTTTCTCTACTTTGATGTTTTCTCCTTTCTCACCTCCCTTCTCTCTTTTCTTGCTTCGTATACCCATTTTCGTCTTTCTTCTCCCTGTTTCCCTCTTCTTTTCCTTTTTCTTTTACTCTCCAGGGATGGGGGTGGGGGGAGGGTAGGGGGCATCCCCTACACCCACCCCCCACTTTGTACGCCATTGATGCCTTGTATAAGGAAGACTTTGAAGTTTACGCCAGTGAAACTATTTAATTTGAGTTTCTTTGTAACTTCATCACAATGAGTATGCAAATTACCAAAACGGAAACTTGTTAACGGAGCTAAAAGAGACTGAAATGTTGAAGTGCAGAATGCATGGGATGGTTCAGTTGTCGTGCTTTGCATTTCAATGATCCATTTTGTGTTCCAACTTCAGTTAGCACAGAGAAGTCCCAACTGTGGAGGCTAGTTTTCGATAGAATTTTGTATGTGCTGATTTGTATAGATAATAAAGTCTGTCGAAGTTAATTGTGTGAAGAAACGAGTGTAGAAACTGAAAACTCTCCAACTGAACCATTGTCGTTTTGCGTGACTCATCGAACGTTTCTTTTTGGCCATGATCTTTTTCAAATCATCGTTCTACAGCAGTTGCGAGATGTCTCAAACTATTCAGTTGATTGCAACTTTTGTTCTCGGCCATTTGAATTGAAATAGAATTGCCGCACGAATTCATCGTTTATGATCCATCTCATTGTGATCGAAAATGTGGTCTATCGACAAAGAGTTTAATGGCTCCTTTTAACACAGCATAATTGAAGTGCGAATTTTAATGTAAACTGCCAATGTAAAGCAGTTGCTGTATCGAAGAAGAAATGCCTGAAATGAATGCAGTACCGGTAGAATAAAAAAAAACAATGTAATCTGATAAGACTGATGATAAGCTTTACATAATCATTTTATAGGGAGTTATCGGCAACACTGTGGTGAGAACAGCTGGTTTTTGAATTTGTTCTCGTCCGATAACGCAATCATCCAGAGAGAACCTCTCGAGTTTTTATGCTTGCTTGATGTTTGAATCGATGCTCTCTGTCTTATCTGCAAGAGTGAGATTGTTGGATTGATTCAGCCATCACTTTTCTTTATTCACTGTTGAACAGCACTCTGCTGAACTTGTTGTGAAATCACGATGAAAAATTCGTCAAAACAGAATGCAGCAAGTGTCATTAAACACTGCTTGCTTGAGTTTGAATATTCGCGAGAATATTAAATTGAATGTCTTCATTCGCCTAATCAACTAATTCAATCGGGAAACTTACATTCAGTGCTCATATTAATCAACACAATTTTTTATTGTTTAAGGTATGTTACAAAAAGTAACCGTATGGCGGCTATTTGGATTTGCCGTATTACTTAGTGTACTGGCGATGGTTGCATTGAACAGCTGTCGTGGGATAATCCAACTGGGTGCCATAAAATCATCATTCCACGGAGCCTCATCTCCGTTGTCAAAGCCGAGCATCAAGCTCGACCATACACTGCCTCACATGCATCTCAACTCAGCCAGTTCACTGCGCATAAATTCATCCCATCCTCAGAAACACGCTGAAAAGACGAAAATTGAGGCGTTGAACAAAATCACGAAATACGACAGAAATGTAAGAAGAATTGCCGCTTATCAACAACAAGTTGATAATCGTAGATTGCAATTCATATTGTTACATGAATTTCAACTGATTACAATTAGCAGTCAGTGTTTGCTTGCTTGGAACGATGAATTTTGATAAGACACTGCCATTGCAATTACTGATCGGTCACTTGATCGAATTTTCTTCACATTCGATGAAAAGTTTGCTGTTAGGACGACATTGCAAAAGCTGGAGGAAGTCAGGCGATTTATTTTGATGAGATACGTGAACAGATTAATTGTTTGAGGTATTTGTGATGGATGCTTACTTGATAGACGATCGACGAATTCGTATCACAACAGTTCGTAGGTGTAGATCACGACAACGACTCATTCTGCATTTACGTTTCAATGCCACAACCTTTTCGTTACCTACTCAGAGTGATCCAATTAGCTCATGCCCGTGGTGGTTTGCCAAGAGGTATTGTTCTTATCTCGAAACAGATTCATTTGGCTTTTTAGTAGGTCCGAATCGAAAATTTCAGTGAGCATTCTGAAAGAAAGACGAAAACATTGGAGTGATACAAAAAATTACTGCTATGTGAACAATGTTTAGCGATCCAATTGAATGGGTCGTGATTATATAGACAAAATCTTCCGCATTCACTTGAGAATACCAAGTTATAACGCATTATCTACAGTAATGGTTCTCTGAGATGATGAATTTCATTACTTAAATGAGAAATAATAACGCTGTACCAGAGGCATTTCAATGACAGGTATCCTAATATGAATTTCAGGTGTATCTTTGTTGGGTACTTCACCCATGTCACCTTACCCAAGCAAATAATGTCAACAATTAAAAGCGATGCACTGCCCGAGGCACTGATCAGTATCGATGAGAAAGGAAACAGCACTCGATATGCATTACGTTTGCACGATGCCCGTGCCAACAAATCGGAGCCCAAACATCAATTGGCCGTTTGCTTGCAACCGATATTCCTTCTCGCCGATTGGACCATTCTCATACAGTTTTTCGAGGTTATTTCTTCGATGCTGCTTATTTATATTCAATGATAAGTCAGTTGGCATGCCATTACTCACTTCTCAACCGTTATGTGCTAAATGCGTCTAGGTAAGGCAATGACAAAAGTGCGTTTCGAAAATAATACGACAGCTTTAAATGTACAGCTTTCACTTGAAAATAATACGACAGCTTTAAATGCGATAATGCAGTAGGTCTTTGATCTGTCACAAAAGAAACAGAATTAAGATGCTCAAAATTTTACTCAAAATTTTGTCAAATCATTAGTGACCTCATAGAATGGCTATGAAAGGGAGCAGAGGGCCATCTTCTGATTTGAAGTTCGCGAATTTTGAGTAAATCTGTCGTCGAGAGTTCAGTTAGAAAGGGAAATGGTCAATTATTCCAGAAACGCTCAATGATTTTAAGACATGGATAGTACAAGGAGCAACAAAATTTTATATATATGCTCATTCAATGGCACCCGAAGTGGATGCTTTGCTGAGGGTATATGAAGCAGATACTAATATCGACGTTGAACGTGTTCATTGGGCACCTTTACCTGTTAATAAGAATACGTCAGCTGATGATGACCCGAACTATCTTATTTATAGAACAGAGGTTAGTTTATGTTCGCCTGTTTTTTACCCGTTATCTCATTTAAGCATTTCATCAGAGGGAAGCACAGTGCGAAACGTTGCACACATATTTAAAATTTGACATCCTCTGTGAATTCGCATTCCATCAGCCGAATCTGAACTTGAAGCATGCCAATGCAGTATGTCACTGATATGAACACCAATTAACAGGTTGTAACAGCAGTGAATGACTGTGTCCTTCGTTCGCGTGGACAAACGAAATACGTTGTTTCATCGGATCTCGATGAAATAATTGTACCGTTCAAGAACGTCTCTCTACTCGACCTCGTTCACTCACTTCACCACAATTCACCTAAAGTTGCCGCGTTTGTGTTTTCGAGCAGTTACGCTTCATTTCAGGTGATTGATCAATGGAATTAGTTTATTGCACTCCTCACATTCAAAAGTTATTCAAGTGCATGAAACGTTCAATATTGTGATGCTTCAACCAGTTCTCAAATCAGAATTATTTGTGCATTTTATTCAGTGAACATGCTGAGAATGTTGGGGCAGTAGATCGAGTGCACGAATGGATTCGCACTGAATACTGAACACCATTAACGGTTGATGTGTTGACAAACATTGAGGGTTCACTTTGGTCACTAAAACATTTTTGATGCAGCGATAATCATTCAGTTTCGATGTCTATTTTTTGCTCCGTATCTGCAAAATAGCTATAAAATTCATGAGATGATTCCTCGTAAAGATCACATGATGACTGCAACGATCTTAGAAAGTTAAATATGTGACACTGTCATCGCTTGAGAATTTCTCTCGAAGACAATTTTGATGATATCAAAAATTATTGAAAGTTCACCGAGGTAGTTGCATACAGAGCTGCTGCTATACGCAATCATTGAGTCGATCAGGGTAAAACTGATGCAGCGATTTCAAATTGTTCATTTCACATGTATTTCAGAATAACTGGATGAAGGCTGATGGTCCTATCGGGATACAGTTTGATAACTTTTCAGAGGTGGAACTTGAAGGGTACGTTTGGCCGACTGGAAAACGTAGTAAGGTTGATGGTTTGATGATTTGCTTATCACGGTTGAATTGAATGCATAAAATGCACGTAGCAGTCGTTTGTGTGTATACCATTTAGAATATAAAACGTTATCAAATGCACGAAGCGTTTCATCGCGAGGCTCGTTTTTTTTTAGTCGGGGCTTAGCATTGAAACGTTCTGCGTTAGAAACATATCAAATAACACGAACGAACTCAACTTCATTGGAATAATTTTAGCGAACTCAATGTTTCAAAACTTTAAGGTGAATAATAGTCTTCTTGTAAAAGAGTAATCCTGTAACCATTAAGTATACCAATATTTGACGTCCGAGATTTCAAGTATTAGCAGAATCAGTTGGCATTCAGTTCGGTTTTATTGTGCTTGTAAGCATTCCAAATCTGAGTTAATTCATTTCAGGTAATTATGATCCCCGAGTTGATCCTCACCACGCATGTACATACAGTGCTCCTTACTGAAAAACACTCAAAAATTGTGGATGTACGGGAAGACACTGCGCTCGTATTTCATTTGAGGTGATATTTTTACGTTGATCGTAATTATATTTGAGAGTGACACGCAGAAAGTGGGCAGTATAATGATTTTACAACAAGAATTAAATAATCCGGTGAATCAAAGCAGCGACAAATTAAAAGGTGCAACGAAAATTTGGATTCCTAAAACTGTTGAAGAAAATAACCGAAAAAATCATTCGAATTACTAAAAAATGTGGTGTGATAATTATTCAAGCAAGATGACTGTTCACATTGGGATATAAGAAACTGCAGATTTGGCAGGCGGTTTGAACTACGATTTAGAAATCCTCTAAATATTAGAAAAACCTAGCATGCTGTCCAAAAAAAATCGAATTTGGTTTCAAAACTCTAAGTTCTTAATACTTAAGTGAATTAGGTGATGGTTGCTTGAGAAAATTTCATTAATTGACGTTGGGAATGTGGAATTGTTGACCTGAGAGGTATGGAAGAGTTTGACGTTAGACAAAAATGAAGCGTGAATATCTGGTTTTTTAAAAGATATCGTGGTGAACATGACCACTCAGCAGCATAGTTTCGTGTTACTGCTTAACATAGTAATTTTGAGTGCTAATCGATGAGACTCTTCAGAAGAGTAATGAAGAGGGAATACATCACAGTGAATGAGACGAGGATAAGCACGGATTTGGCACGATTTGTGAAGCCGTGTAATGAACTGTGGAATAAACGTAGCAAAATGATCCAGCACATTCCCGGCACTGAAATTCTTCATTCAAAAATTTGGCCCAACCGCGGTTTGCAGGTTTTTTCTTGTTCAATTTCTTAAGCACTGTGCTGATAATCTTAATTCGGATCAGATAATCATTGATCAATTACTGATATGAATTTTAAATTGAATGCTATTGTCAAGTCGATGAGAACACTGCTGTTGATAAATGATCGATGATCAGCAAACCATTGACAAGCGTTCAAACTAAGCTCAACCTTATCAGTTTTAAACGTTGTGACTACATTAGAGATGACTATCACTGCATTGATAGTTTTGAACTGTGAGTAGTTAATTGCAAGCTTAATTCAGGAATCTTTTGAGGTAATGTCTGAACTGGAGAAATGCCTCGTAGAGGATTACGCACGTCGTGCGAAAACGTGCAATTCGCCATTCAGATGCATTGATTCTATAGGGACGATCAAGCGTAATGAATGGATTTGGGCAAAGCAAACGTGGACACGTTTGTAGCGGATCATTTTTTGAACTGAACCTAGCCAGTGACCTGACTGGTAATGTGATGATAGTCTCAAGTGGATGATGCTTTTTTGAGACATAGCTCATGATCCAGTTTTGCCATAGTATGAATCAGTTTCATTCAAAAATTAGCAAAAAACCATTTCCACACGGTCGCATTTATTTTGCGTCAAATTATGAATTTGAAGCATAAGAATGCTTTGAATATCTCTGATTGAGTTTTCAAACGACAGAATCGTTATTGTGCATATTCTCATCCATTTGTGACGATCACGGAATGATGGAGAATTCGCATTGGCAATCTGTGATAACTTTGAAATGACCTCGTCTAGAAAATGTGATCTCAGAATTCGTTGCTCTATTCATCGGTCGATCGTTTCCACTTCAACAGGAGTGAATATGCTCTTATGAGTACGCATTGACGCCGCAATAAAAATTTTCATGATGTTAAAATGTGAATGTATTCCAATGTTTGTTATAAAGCAAAAACATTTCATCATTTTATAGCGTAATAAATTGACAATTTATCGACAACGAAAGAGTGCAATGTCCTATTAAAGAAAGGCAGTGAAAGTGGTGTTGTTGAATGAATTTGGTGATAAGCTTCGCTTAGAGTATGATAAAATTTGTAGAGACTTATCAGCAACTTTATTGCTATAATCGTGGCACTAAAATGACATTCAAAAATTAAGATGTATTGAAACACACATGAACGCTTCTGCAAGCTTCCAATTCGTTTGATGTACTCAAACGATTGTTTATTAAGAAAGCGAATAAGATCATTCAAATTGGGTGTTTCCATTCGTTCTCAGAGTTAGTCCATAATTGAGTATGAGGGATGGGATTCTTAAAGTGAATTAGAAATTGGAAATTATCAATGGGGATATTTATGAATAATGGATTGGAACAGCAAAATATCACTGCATTTCAGCCAGACAATCAACCCTCTTAGTGTATCATGGCAACGTTACATCACTTCTACTTGACAATGCAACAGAATCTCAGGAATACTCGATATTATTTCATCTTATACAACCTAACCTATCTTGGATAGATTTTTTTGGTTTGCCTCCATTTCATCCTACATTATTGATGCCATGCGCTGCACGATGCGCTTAGCACCGGTCTAGATTCAACGTTTCGTTTCATTCTATTTTCAAGCCCGACCTCAACCCACAACTCGCAAATGTGTGCTTCTTAATAGCGTTTTTTGTTGAACTGTAATGCGCTTTCGTAATTGATGTCACATAGAAGCATAGTTATAAAATTGGTTATAAACGCCAACGATCGAAAAAATTTGAGGTGACGTATAAGACGACTAATTGATGAAATTGTGTGTTAAGTGCATACAATCATTTGAATTGGAGACAACTGATAAGAAACTATAAGACAGTGAACAAGTGATACTACCGAACAGAACTTCAACAATTCAATTCCATCCATTTCAGTTCGATTCGCCAAGCTTATCCAGAGCGGTCGAATTGCGTTTTACGGCCCTCAGAGGGCATTTGCTCTCCAGTGCCCATTTCAACAGGCGATTACTTGTGCATTTCCCATTTCGAAGCTGTTGATTTGTTCTATAATAAGCTTGAATAAAGCACCTAATCAATTCAGTTTTCATATTTTTGATGCACTACCGTAATGCCAAATTGTTATGTGCTAATGCGCATCGCATAAAAATTTTCACGGTTAGTTTCTCGTTTTACTATTTTGAAAAGAAAAATTCTTGCATTATCATCTGGATGGAAGTTTTATAGTGCAATTAAAAGATTTCAAACGTATTGAAGAGACAAATGAAGGGAAACGTACGCATTCTCCTCATCGATGAACTACATCTCAGTATATGGAGTGCTTCGAAAAAAAGGTCATGTATACATAAGTGAACAGAGCTCTTTTTCAGAAATAATAGAGTTAGAAGAGTGCAACAGCCTTGAAAGCCGATGTGCCTTGAAAAGAAGTTGAATGTGTCGGTGAGTGTGCCGGTTCAACGATCAACAATCACTACGACAACATTGCATACTTCTGATAATGGCATCACGCGCTGTGTCTTCTAGTCAAGTGTACAGAAACTCTTTCGTCTTATTGTTTAGTTGAATCATTTCAGCATCGCATTCTTCATAATACATCGAAATACTTCTATCTTCTCTTCGCAATCAAAACATCAACGGTGACACTGATCGACATCACATAAGCTAACATTTGGCTTTGCAGATGAGTATTCATGAAAATCATTTGATAGAAACATTTTCTCGTTTTCATCTCTATACGCCAAACTGATCACCTATAAACTGTTGCTTTACGAATTTTTCTTTTGATGCAGTATTTCCTGTATTCAGTGTACATCTAAAATATGACCGTTTATTAGATGATTACGATACTTCAAGAATGTTCCAATTTGCTTAAACTTACACCTCTACTCTAGTTGCTATATTTGCCAAGGATGTACACTGAATTACAGAAGTGAATTTTGTTACTGATCTATCAATGGCATCATTATTCTCCAGGTTTGAGTATAATAAAAAAGCGAATGTGTGTAAAGGACATCATAATGTGTTCAGATTCTCTCCTTCGGCAGTGCTGCATCGCCATAGTGTTTGGAAGATGCGCTGAATCTCATAATCGTTTTTGCATTTGTTATCTTCTGTTCTCTCATGAATTCACCATTCATTGCTGCTATCGATTTTGCTGGACCGAAAGATTTTTTTGGAATTATTCATTGGGAAGCTTGGAGTTTACTTATTGGACGCCACTCTCTTATCTAATCGTATAACTGATAAAAAAATCGTGCTGCAATGAATGATAAATTCAAAATGCACTGTGATATCAACCAAAAATTCGAAAAAAATTTCGACAATATTCACAGTTAAAACAATGTATCGTAGCCTTATAAATGGCATTCGGACGAACGTTCAATATTTCGACTAAGTCAAATGTTCAAGACATGTCGCAGTGATTTGACAGTGCATGGCTGCTGCCAAGGAGTTAATCCCTGCCACAACTCATGCTTTTACTGTTTTTGCTGCGAAAATTTTTCATTTTTCTTTCATTAGCATTCAATTTAAAATAATATTTATTAGTTGCTCTCATCTTGATGTTGTTTTCTTCATTGTGCCATGATTATTTAGATGCGTCCAATCGTATCGTTTCTAATCTATTTGTCTTATTTGAACGTTAATTGGCTGCTTGGAAAGTTATTCAATCCGAGTGAATGGCAGATTCATTTCAGAAAAGTGGAAATCCATTCAAATGTGAACAGCTGAAAAGATGGTGAGATATAAAGTAATTTCGTAACGCTAATCACCTCTCACTCAGCTAATGTTTATTTTGTGTTCAATTTTGCCGTTCAACCAGCCGTCTGTGATACGTGTACAGAAAGTATTTGGAAGTCCGTTTTGAATTTCAATATTGTTGTGAATTCGAGTGGTTGCATATTGTGCATTCCTTTCTAATTATCGCATAAAGTCGCTTATTGATGTAACATTTTGCAAAGACGATAAATGACTGGTTGCATATACGCAATATTCAACTTATAATATAATACATTTATCATAATCATTTCCATAATCGTTTGCTTTATCACTGATATTCTGATATTTTTTTGATCATCTCGAGTGTTTCTTCTGATTTCATTGTCATTTTATAATTCATAAATTGTTGATATTGCTGTGAAGAACACTGAAGCGATGTTTACTGGTCACAGTATCAAAAGGCGACCCGGCGTGGCCCATATCCCGGGATCCCAGGATTGCACTTCTGATCTCGATCCCGGGATTTAAGTTTTGAAAAATCCTGGGGTCGCGGGATTTGACAAAACAGGTCAATTTGTGTGAATTTTGATAGTATACCCATCTTGAAGCAAGTCTTCCCATCTCATTCCCATCATTCCCATCTCATTCATATGGAGTCATCTTTCCTGTTTGCCCTCTATTATTGATGAATAGGTAAGGAAATAGACGCAACTCGGACGAATGACATGATCAACGACAGCTCTATGAACTTTTACGTAGCCTTTCATTGAATATTCAACTGATTATTCTGCGCTTCATTGGTTCATGTCACGCTCATTTGGATGCATTTCTATATAGACTAACAGAGATAGTCACATTTTCTGATAAGAACCAAAAGCAACAAAATTCAACAAAATTTTGAGTCGTTTCCTCCCATGCGATTTGTTCGGCTTCAATATTCCATCTGTTAATTCAAGACTGATGTTCTAAAGATTGCAAGTCTTTTTACTTCGCTATTTACTTCGATCGAAATGCATATAAATCTCACTGAGTTCACTCAAAGTGAAAGATGGTGAAAGATGGTCATTCGTTGTCGAACTGAGCAAAATTGTTCTATTCAAAAGGATCTTAAACTTGAATATTAAGTACATTCCCATGATTTTTGATCGAAATTATCAAATTTGTAAATGCTCGATGGTTCGATGAAAATCCATTGCGGATGTTTTTTTTCACTTTTCAGATGAACTCCGAACTTTTAATTTTTCAAAATTCAATCATGCGATGCGTTTCTTTCGCAAAAGATCGAAATTTCTAAAATGGTACAATTCACCTGACGTTAAGTTAATACTGAGAGAAAATGGACTTGAAGCATTGCAAATAAATGTTTGAGAATCAAGAATTTCATATTCACATGCAAGCGCACTGCTATTAACTTAGATCCGAGATGACAAGATGCCTTATCATAGAAAATGCAGTATGCCTTTGCGGCATGATCATTAGCATCATTATATGAAATATTAATTTGAATTTCAATAAGTTGGTTTCGTGGATTTGCTTCACATTTTGTTAAATTAACTTCTTTCTGACTAATGGCAAACATAATGGTTCGAAAAAATATGTTTAAACATGTCCCGCATCGATATTTAAAAAAATAATCGATCCTGGGATAATCCCGGGATTAAATTCCGATTTCGGGATTGAAAAAACTTAGGGATTTTGCACACCCTATTCACAACCGATGACTGACGATAACACTGATTGATAAATTCAATAGAGAAAGTAATACTCTTGCTTTTAACACCATTCATAACAACTTGTAACAATATTCAAGCTGAAATCGATTCTAAAGGAACACATGAAAAGAAAGAAGCTTCAATAATTTGCATATTAAATGAACAAGTTCGAAATCTGAAAATGTGAAAGCGTTTGATGACACTTGAAAAAGCATATAAGTGGACTGCGCAGTCACAAAATCATTTAATATCCAGTCTGCTCGAAAGGTGGTTGAGCAATATTTGGTGAGTTTGATTGGTCTATTCATGGTACTGACAACATCAGCAAACTTCAAAGTTACTGATGACGAAGCGAGCGGTTTATAAAGATTTCGCTTGTTTCGGTTGGATTTGTTTACTGGTGAAGTGAGCAGATTGTATTAACTCAATTCTGGTGCTGCCTCAATAAACACAAGAAATATTCCCCCGTTCATTATCCCAATGTGCTGCCATAGAAGTGATAAGTAGGATTTTAAAATGCCTGTACCGGTCGAATAATTTGAAAGGTTCAGTATGCGGGTTTTATGCGCTTATCAAGCGAACAATTGAAGCAATCACTGAATTCATGACGAAGCAAATTTTTTTCCTCAAACTCAAGCTCCAAGCAAGAAGCATCGTTAAAATTTACAGGGATGATGCTAACTTCAAGTAATAAGTCTGTTCAGGGAGCATAAAGTGTAAGAATGCCTTCAGTGGTAGATTTACTTACGATTTTATCAACGTTATGGGTGTGGATGTTTGTCGTTCTTTGTATGAGCAAAAAGAGATTCTTTGAACGAAACTATTTTACTGTTAGTTGCAAGAATTGCTATTTATTCATTCGAGAAATATTATGCACGATATTTGCTAAACTGCACGGATGACTTGTTAAGCCTCATTAAAATCATGCAAACGTGCTCCTTCAACTCTTGAACAAGACAGACATTGAAGTGCAAGTCATTAATGCGTGATGTCTGTAATTCCGCAAGGTCGTCAATGTTGTTTCTTGATGGCTTTGTTGATTCTCCTGGTTGATCAAACAAGGATATGTAATCGAACGGTCCATGTGTTCCCATGATCACCAGCTTCTGAAATACCTTATACAACGAGCGTTCATCGCGCCGTCATGTTTCGTGCTCGGAAAAATTTCGACCCGCGGTCAAATCTACTTGCCGACCGCTGTAATGAAAGAACGTTATCGTCAAAGTCGAATGACAGGGCAGAATGAATCGACGAATATGCTTTTAGAGATTTACGCATAAAGCGAATGAAGCAGTGATAAACGACGACACAACGGCTGCAGCTACGTTCAGTGCAGAGGCGAAGACAGCCATTGAGAAGAATGATGATTTGGTGCAGCCGTCTGGTAGCAATCAAACGCCAGAAACTATTCCTCCGTCAAACCAGCAACAACAACAACAACAACAACAACAACAACAGCAACCAGATAACCGACCCACCTCAAATTTCGCATCACCACCCAAAACTCAACAACCAAACACTCAAACAAATCCACCAACAACCGCACCCGCACAACCACCAACTATTCCTCAAACTCAAGCTCCAAGAAAGGAGGATTCAGCGACCAATAACAAAATTGAACCGAATGCTGAACAAGCGAACATAAAACAACAGGACAAGAATAATGTTAAATCGGTAGAGAGCGACAAGCAGCCGGGTTTGAATTTTTTGAGGAATACAACGGAAATGAATCGATGTTTAAGTGAACACAATACACGATCACATATCAGTTACTATCACGGTTGCTTCAATATGCTACAGATGTATGAGGGAAAAAAAGTTCCTCGAGCACGCGAGCGCGAACCTCTGGGCATACTTGAGTCTAGCACACTATCCGCCATGGCAAGCCACTAATGCCAAATGGAAATTCAAAACGTTATTTCAATAAACTGAAAACCTTTTTACCGCCATATCTCGCGTCCCCTTTCTGTTCAGCAAAAATTATTTACATATCCATGATCAGCTTAGCTCTACAATATGATATAAGTCTCATCCGGAATGGTGGGGGTAAGTTCGTGGCCATTACTCATTAGTGTATATTCTTGCGAATTTTAGTTGAACCGTTGCAAGACAAAAATAAGAAGGACGAGACGGATAAAGTTAAAGAGAGTGCAAGTAAAAGTTCAGATAAGGTTGGCTTCTAGGTTCATCTCGCAACAAAGATTAAATGGACCACACGTATTTGTAACGAAACGGTTACGAAAAAATTCCTCTCAGTCAACAAGGTCATGTTATATCAGAGACTGATACATCGTGATTTCTTCCCTGGGCAATATTTCAATTCTTTAATTAGCAATCGTAACTCATTACGAGTTTATCACATTCTTCCTTCCTTGACATACCTCTTTTCCTGTACTCAATGATAATAACGCTGGGAATCATCCGTCTTCTGAACTCGATTATTGATTTGGTGAGCAAAGAGGGGTAGGGCAACTATCCCATATTCGGTTCAGCAGTCGCCCAATGATTTCTATGGAGAGGGACTCAAAATAAGTCTGGAAGTACACTCCGCTTGATCGATTGAACATGCGTGAAATGATCGCTCAGAATAGCTGTTGAAAAAACCAACAATAGTAAAGCAGTAATCTTTCGAGATCAGTAATAAACAAAGACTCTGATTAATAAAACTGGGCAGATCCACGGAGATCAGTATGCTAAACTTTCCACAGACCAACCATTGAACGTCTGCCATAAATACCCTTCAGTACTCTTTAATACCCTCAGTAATACTCTTTACGAATTATTTCTAATATTTTAGCTGAACGCGACCAAAATTTTAGCTTATTTCTCCGTATTTTCGAATGGAATTGAATATGTTAGGCGTTCTCACCGTTTTCTTTTCGCGGAGCATCAACAGAAATGAATAAATATTCAATGCAGCATTATTTCAGAAATTAAACATTTTTGCTGCAGCTGCAAGAAAGTTCAAATTAGCAGTGTATCCTTTGAAAGGAATTGAACGTGATGTTAGTTTGATTCGGTTGAATTTACTTGAAAACGTAAATTTTGAGTTGCATATTTATACGAACATGATTGCTGCAATCTGCTAAACAACACTCATCTTATCTGACGATAACATTCACCTCTTGTGCATACGTTGTTGTGTACTACTGAATGCTGTTTCGTTTAGAAGAGTGTAAAGAAGAGTATAAAAGCAAAAAAACCGAAATCACCACTAAACAAGAAACCTGACGCAGGCAATGTAAGCGCTGCAGTGAATGAACCAGATAAACCCACCGAACCAAAATTTTTGTCTGAAAAATCATGCAAGAACGACGAAAGGAATGATGATGAACCTCAATTTGAATCCGTCAAAAAAGCAGCACCCAAAAAGAAACCAACGGAAGAATTGTTCAAATCGTGTAAAGTGTCCAAGAAGCCACAACATAAGGTTGATCGTTCATTCAATTTCTGTTCTTTGCCAACTAATAACTCATTTGCCACCAAATTTTTACGTTTGCATCGAAAGTTTCGAATGATTATGTAACGTTGCGTGATTCCGTTTAATGCGATGCTTAATTTGTAAGAGTAATGAGCACTCAATTGTTTGCAGCTTAAGATAAGTGTTATTTTAGGGAGGTGAAAGTGCAACTGGAGGAGGTAAAGGAGGGGAAGAGGAGGACGATGAAGATTACGATGAAGGAGACGATACATTGCAAGGAGTGAAATCATTAAAACAAGATCTCAGTATACCGTCAACTGTCGAGTAGATAAACTCTTTTGTATTGTTTTGTATAAAATGAATGAAACGGTTTTCATGATGTCACCAACTGCACTTCACAATCCAAAATGCTATTTTGCATTCAAGCATCTCATACTAAATTCAATATTGTTATCAACAAAAGCACACAAATCATTTGCTTCTGAACATCTATCTCTATGTTCGTAGCACCCACCAAACAAGTCGCACTCGCAAAACTTTCTGACAACAAGGACGGCACCATATTGACTGATCGCTATAGGTCATCTACTACGACTGCCCTCGATGATAACCTTCATTCAGCCCTCATTCTGTTGAATCATGAGCACTTCGTCCGATGGGTGAATGCAACTCGTTTTTCATCACCTAACTCGCTCCACCTATTTCAGGGTGTATTTCATAATTGTACCGTGGATATTTGAGATTTCAGAAAGTGATCTGACTCTCCGTATATTAACATTGCCCTGTTGGATGATTTCGTGATTGCATGTAGCAAGCTCCGAGGAAAGGAGATACACCTGGTCTGTTGATCCGAAATGTGATTCAGTTCTGGATTTGATCATTTTTGTAATAATTCACTTCATAAATGAGCTGACAAAAAGCTGATGGTAAAAAGACGCAAATTCAATTTTGTGGATAACTGATGTGAACGAAAATTGATGAATGATTTACAATTATCAAAAGTGAATCACTGTCACTGATCCACTCTTCTGGAGTAAGTTCATTTCAGATGTGACTCTGCAGATGATTCGCTTGACTCAAGTGAATATCCTTTTATTAGGTCGTTAGATTCATCGAAATCCAACTCAACGCAGACCATTACGATGACAGTGCTTTTGTTACGCTTGTTTGTTCCTAATACTTGACATTCCAATAGGATTGAAACTCCATCACCAAACTGAATCCGTTTGATTTATTCCCATCTCTGGCTAAATCCTCCTAAGTTTATGCCCTTCATCCGCTTCGTTGCGAAAATTTGGACTGCGAACCACTTTGAATCCGTTTTATGTCCTACTAAAAGTGATAAAACTTGCTACTCACCACCAAATGCGTGAGCTGTCAATCTCAATTGCATAGGGACAACCTCAGCTACTAGAATGCATACTATGAAGCGAAAAACTGGAGTAATTTTTCAGTCACTAATCAACATATGAAATTAATGAACGCAACTTCGAATTGAATGATCATATTGACATTGAAGTCAATTTAGATATCCAAGCACGCATCAAGAAAATGAGACAATGACGTGTGAACATGCACGAATTGGTTATAAAAAATAATTCATATTTTGACACGTGTAATTCATAGCAAAATGTGCATCTCATTCACTGACATCAGAAGCATATTCAATATAATCCGGATTTACTTCATGAAATTCATATGAATCTACTAATAACACTGAAACTAATAATTATAATCAAACAATAATCTGATCAGAATAACACACGCAGAGAACAACATTAACAACACAAAACAATTGAACGAACAAATTCATCTATGTTCCAGTGATCCATTTCTCACACAGAAAATGTGCGATCACCTCACAGTGAAATAAATTGCAAACAAACAAATAAACTGAAGTTCAACGAACTCAAAATAGAGATAATCTGCTACAATCATTAATCAAGAGATGTTTCATCAGAACATAGTGGTGACAGTGTACATCATTCCTCAATTTCTCATAGAATTAGTATTTGAGGTAAACGAGCTCATAAACACGAGCGTATCTGCAACCAATGGATCTTGCTAGAACTGTTCACTTCAAGAAAATTAGTTGTTCGAACCGGATTTTTCGAAACTCTTCGCTACCGGATTATTCTTTGGACTGCTTGAATAATCTGGCTTGAGACGTTTCTCATACAACTCACCGTATGGATTGAAACCCAATCTTTCCATTTCAGCCTGAAAACTTTCAAACAATTACTGGCATTGAAAATTTCCCGTCCAATTGCTCGAAATTCAAATGAATGAAAAAAGATAAAATTTGAGGTGAAAAATAGCAGAATGAAAGATAAATAACCTTCATCAATTTCTTCTTGAACTTCGGATCTTTTTCTTGATCGCTCCTTGGTTTCTGTAACGCAGTGAATACACCGGTGCCAATCGTTGTGTTTCCTTTGCGTACCGTGAACCGCTGTTGTGGTTCAATAAACATCTTCATGTTCAAACTCAATTCAACCCTAAAAATATTTGATAACTGCTGCGTAGAAGTACGTGATAGCCGTCAAAATGAAACAATCAAGTATTGTGCTGAGCAGGCAGAAAAAAAGAACGTGGTAGATGGCAAATCAAACAAAAAAACGATGAACAGTTCAATGATTAAGATACTATAACTCACTCTGCCACTTCGCCAGGCATTATGAAATCTTTTCCTTTGATTTTCACCATTGCTCCGCAATCCCACGTCAACGAGAAGATATGTTCAGAGAAATAATTCGCAACTGGGGTCTTGCCGCCACCTTCTTCTGGTTTCAATATATACAACTTGAAAAAATCAAAATTTACAATGCAAAAACGGCGAGAATAATCGAGCGAAAAAATAAACAAAAATGTTTAAAAAAAACTAAAATGTTCATCAAATGCAAAATAATCGAAAATAAAAATAACCTGAGCTTCCACTTTGTCGGTGGGAATGTGCTTATGTCCTTGTGGCAATAGCACACAACCACGTCTGACGGCTTTTGAATCGACTCCTCTCAGTAAGATACCCAACTGATCACCTGGTTCAGCTACATCGACCGTCTTCTTGAACGATTCAAGACCTTGAAAGGACGCGAGCATCAAATACTCAACGTTCTATACTCATCGAGAGCGCTATCAATTTCAAAAAGTATTGCTAACAGATGAAAACACAATTTCGAAGCTCTATCCAATATGTACCTGAAATTACACTCGACACTTTTTCCCGATCACATCCAACTAACTCGATTTTCTCGTTACGTTTCAGTGTTCCTCGTTCCAGCTTCCCAGTCACTACAGTTCCACGACCTCAAAACCATCACATATTAACAGCTACAAAGGATGATGATAATATTGGACAGTAACAACGATAATATTACCTTGAATAGTATAGATATGCTCCACGGCGAACATCGGTTCAGTGTTTGTATTTCGCTGCGGAATTTCGAAGACATTATCCAATACATCCAACAGTTGAAGCACTGATTTTTCACCGATTTCTGGATTCTTTCCCTCGAGTGCACATAATGCAGAGCCGAAGATAACCTTAAGGACAGAAATAATAAGGACAAAAATAACCACGGCTTTGTTCTAACAAAGCCCAACCGGAACTCAAATTGCTGATAGAGACTAAAAACCAAAAACGCTAACCGGTAAATCATTTCCTGCATATCCGAATTCATGTAAAAGTTCACGGATTTCCATCTCCACCAACTCTTGCGTCTCTTTATCAGGCACCTCATCCACCTTATTCATATATACAGCCACATTTTTCAACGGTATACCAACTTGACGAGCCAGTAAAAGATGTTCACGTGTCTACAAAACGGTCAATGTGAGGTATTGGTAACGATAATGTTGAGCGACACATTAACGTTTTCTTTACGAAATTTTTTAGAGAAGTCGATTACCTCTTACACTATTGAAATTAGGACTAGATCACATTGAATTATATTATATCACAATTAGACGATTAGAACGAAGATTCAGAGGATGGTTTGCGAAAAATACTAATGAACGAACCTGTGGCATAGCCCCATCAGTGGCTGCAACCACAAGAATGGCTCCTTCCATCTGTGCTGTTCCCGTGATCATGTTCTTAATATAGTCCGCATGACCAGGACAATCGATATGTGCATAATGACGTTTTTCGGTTTCGTATTCCAAGTGAAAAGCATTTATGGTAATACCTAAACATTAAAATTTCAAATAAAATTTATTAGTGATAAAAGCTGATAATTAATGGGAAGAAATGCAAATCGAAAAATAAACATTAAACTACCTCGCGCTTTTTCTTCTGGTGCGTTATCAATTTCTTCGTATTTTCGAAACTTGGCTCCTTTTTTCGAAGCAAGCACTGAAAGGAAATTGAATGCCGTCCGGATGATAGATTAAATATTATTTGCTATAGCAAAAATGACGATGAGACAAGAAATCGATACCAATTTTTTAAGGTATAACACAACTGGGCTAAGGCACTTCATCTACCCTGATGGCACATTTTTCGGCAAGTGGAATTAAATTAGCACAGAGTGAAAAGTGGAAACCTTTGGTGATTGCTGAGGTAAGAGTCGTTTTTCCATGATCAACGTGACCAATAGTGCCAACATTCAAATGTGGTTTATCACGTTTGAATGCTGTCTTGCCACCAGGCACAGCCAAGCATCGTGCATGCTGTAACTGAGCCAATCGATTCAGTTGACCTTCACAACGACCCAACGCACCAAAAAGCTCTAGAAATTATTGCCTCGATACTGAGAACATTTGATGAAAACAGAAAAGAAAATTCAATCCTGCACTTATTTAGCTGTAAATAAATCGGGATGAAACATCATAAAACATGTTTTCAATTTCCAAAACAGCATAATCCAATCAAATTTTGATGATCAAACGTTGTCAATCGCACCTTTTCTTTTTTTATGACGTTTTAAGAAGGTGAAACGTAATGAAGACGAAACCAACTTGAACTAGCTTTTAACGATCGATTACAAACGGCAAATATGAACATGTTGAAAACGACACTCGATACGTCTCAAACGTTACACCACGGTACACTTCTCACTGCTCTGATATCAGTTAGCAGCAATCACCCCCTACATATGAACTTATTTAAAAACGTGATTCTCGTATTCAATATAAAAGCATCACGCAAACCTGGTCAACGTAAGGTACAATAAAAAAGAGAATACACATTCAACGACCTCACAACAGAGAAGTACCATACGCATTCAAGTGTTGAAAAAAAGATGGGACTTTTGCTGATGACGGGCGCCGACGCACCATCACAGATGCTTGTGTGCTCATACGCTTCATACATTAGTCGAGGAAGATGCGTTAGCCTCATCACTGGGCTAAGCATAAGTCTAAGCTTAAGCATACTCCTGATTTGACTTCGAATTGCATTGATACACATGGGGCAAATGGTAATCTAAGCACATGCGCGCAGTGGCGCCCGTTATCAGCAAAAGTGCTAAAAAATGTAACAAACGTGAACTCAGCAAACCGAACAATGGCATTGAGAAAATAGCTTAGCGACAGTAATCAATTAGCCATACTGGATTTGAAAATGGAGATATTTTCATGATAACGGAAAGGGAAAATGAAAAAGCAACCAGCTTACAAATGTTTAAGATATTTTCTTGTAAGTCTCTCACAGCTAAAGAAGCGTTCTAAGACTCATTGTTGGCAGGTTGACTGTTATTCAAAATAAACTCGCCAAATGCTGCTCAAACCGTACCATCGATAGAGTAATGAGTCGGGATAAAAGTTGAGAAATGAATTGAGAAATGAATCGAGATAAAACATCATATAGTCGGGATAAAAATAAATGAGTCGGGATAAAAGTCTCAGTTTCCTATCTTGATCGAACGGTGTCCATTATAATGCAGTTATCTTCTCAGATGTGAAGTTCGAGCTCGCAAAACCACTGCAGAGACACTAGCACATCATTATTTCAAAATCGAAACACCCACCCTCACTGAAAACGTATCAATCGTCACAGCCAATCACAACTTTCGCAGACCACCTAATCCGTAACGGATCAGCATCGAATGCTACCACCAGTACGTAACAAGCGAAGGCTGACGCGAATGTCAGTCAAATCGATCAACGATCGGCCTTGCGGCAGTACGCCATTTCGAATGGGTCGACAATTGGCCGCCCCGCTTTTTCGTATCTTCTGTCGTGACCAAGTCATTTATTCTGTTTTGAAGTGTTCCCATAATTGCACTGTTCATGAAATGGCGAAGTACTAAATTGGCGAACGCGCCCAAAACGTGAGGTACCGTCGGACATCGGCTGAAGTCTTTCGATTCATTAAGCCGTCAATGAATTGTGAAGTTCGGATATTTTTTACAGGAAGAAGAACATCATTGATCAATCGAAGTTTTTTCTGGAAATCTCATTCCACAGCGTTTGAGCGCAATCTTATTCGCCAGTCCATTGATGTTTCATCATTTGTATAATGCGGACATTTTGCTTTGTGCATGATGCCAGCGATAAAGTCTCAGTCTCCTATCTTGATCGAAGGGTGTCCATCATAATCGTGTTGTCGAATGATAAGAATGAAAAAGGTAAGATGTGCATGATTTACTAATATTTAAATGTGTACGCCGTGTTGAATAAATCTCTTCTTCTTTTGTATCTGAACTCATCGCACCATCCACCACCACCACCACAAGCTAGAGCTCCTTCCAAGCTTCCTGATTGCCCACGGGGACTTTTATAAAATCTATTATTGAAGACAATTCAGTAGTGAAGCGTATTCAATAATGATGACAATGTTCAAACTTCACGGTAAATTTCCACATTGTGCATGTCAAATCTGCAGTTTTAAATAAAATTCAATGGAAATGAGATTTTATACAAAACTGCACATTTGACATTTCAACTCTTTGTTATCGGTCTCGCAACTAAACTGGATGGTAGGTACCCTGTTAATGTATGCGTTCCTCGAAGGTGCACACTTTCGAGGAGAGAACCTCTTTCGTGTTCTTCTCAAAACGTGAACCCGCAGCTAGAGATTGCGCCATTACATTGAAATCGTACATTTCAAAATGCTGCATATATTTGTGACGGTTGAGTGGAATATTGACGATATTCTGATAATAAGTTGGTTGGAAAGAGAGAATATTTATTGACTGATAACGCAACGTAATCATCAATCTTTTGCAACAGTCTTAGCATATGCACAAAGTAGATGTATTGTACCAAGAAACAATTCAAAATGATCGAATGCATTCCATCGTTCATAACGTGTATTCCTCACCTGCAAAGAGTAATTATCACGTCTGAGATTATGCACGAAAGTTACTCGAGAACAATATGACAACTTCATTACATTCATTCAGTTCAAAGCGCTACCAATGATCGCATGCAGTTAACTGACTTACTATTAATATTTGTATTGGCGCTGATAGTCCTAGAAATTTTCTGCTCCATTCCATCAAGGAAAACAGTAAAAACTCTTACGGTATCCGAGAAGCGTATTCTTGATTTTGTTTTAAGTCGTTCAAATTCAGTGTCATATACCGCCCAAACACTCGCTCGATGTACTCCTGTCGGACAGACGATCATCTGCCATCCTTCACGAGGTTTTTCTTTCATTTCTTTACGTACCTGAATTCAGTTTGCACTAATGCACAATTGTCCTTCCCCTATCCAACTTCATCAACTCACTGATATTCGCAATGCACTCTACTCAAAAAAATGAAATGTACCAGGAAATAACACGTACGGCATGATGGAAATCGGCAAAACCGTGTGCTATTTTGAGGTCATCTGTCCATGAGCTGAGTGCAAATATTGTTACTTTATGTTCTGAATTCCCTGCCGATACTGTTAAATTGTATGCATCAGAATCGTCCATTTTTTTCGTTCCGTCATTTTTCACCGTTATTGAGCCATAGACTTTTGATTTGCCTTCCGATGGTAACAATCTGAATTCGGTTCATCGTTCAGTTGCTCCGAATAATGAGTCCAGTTGTATTTTGCACCAGCAATATGCAATGACAAGGATCAGAGTAATTTCAGTTGAAACTCACTTTCCGTCAGCGACGCTTTCGATTTTCATGAGTGTAACAATAACTTCTGGTTTTGTTTGTAAAACCATTCGATAGAAATCCGATGTTGTCGATGAATCAAATGGTGCTTGTGCTAGAATATATTGTCTCTCCTTAAACTAACAGCATTTCAAGCGAGCCCTCTTTTGACATTAGATTTCAAAATCACTCTTGATGATGTGAACTGTGAATTGAAAGTTACTAGCGGAAGTGCAGCTTTTGATGGGAATCGTTCATTCCCATTTTATATTTCGTATCTGAATTAATTTTGTGAATGCATTACTAAGGATTAATTTTGAACAATTGATCAACTATCGTTTTATTGACCTGCGTGCATCCATCAACCCAAGAGGCATGATAGTAATTCGGGTCATCATTCAGCACCACTCTCGTTCTATCAGCCAGAAATATACCTGTCAAATACACCTTTTCCATAATCAAAGCAATCGACAGTACAGTGCTTCAGTGATTCAAATGATGTGCTTTATTGATCCTCACCATTGAAGGAGAATTCAAATATAATGACTTATTGAATGAACTCATGAATATTGAAACACAATTGAGAGCGGATTTTTTTCGAGCGTTACATCAACATCAGATGAAAGATGTGCGAAACGAAACGTCTGAATGAGTGTGTGCAAAGGAAATCACTCCTTCAAATTAGGAGAGAAGCTGAATTGATGAGGTGAAAACGATACTGTTCAGTGCAAGCAGTTGAAACGTGAATGATTTCGTCAACTTACGATCGGGATATTTGTTTTTTGAAGCATTTTGCTTATCAAAGAACGCAAAGAACGTCGAGGATTCCTTTGAAATATTCGAATATACTTCCGCCACTCCATCACCAATTTTTTTACCAATTGCTTTTAACTAAATATGAACATAATTGATGACCGCTGATTGCTGAGAAATAATTGGTATGTTGCACACTGTACGCCATTCAGTCGTATATATAATTTTTAAGGTAAACTAAGCGTGCCGTGTGGCTGTGACAGCCAGTGAATGGCAAAGTCAAAGTAACGAACGTGTATTGCAAGTGCGGCAGGTGACGGTATATTTCGTGTTTTACCGCGTCTCGTTGAACGCGAACTGCGCATGTTCTCAAACGATATCGCTACCGTACCTTCTTTTGTTTGTATCGTATCGGCCCTTCAATTTCCACTCTCCTCGTTCATAATTCATAATGCATTCACGAAGAAGCGGGCAATCGCGCGCTATCCGCTACTTTGCTAACTAGAGAAGTAGCAGAATAGCGCACTATTGCGCACTTCTCACACCCATTCACTTTTATTGTGAGAAACGTGTAATTTTATTATATAAAGAGTTATGCTTGAGTTGATTAACTCATTCCAGTCTCAGACAAGCATCAACCCAAATCAAACAGTAATCGGATCAATCCACTTCACAAAAGATGGTTCCCATCATTAAGAACATGACGTATAGTAATAGCATTGCAAGGTTCCTCACATCTCTCTTCAGTTAAGTAAACCAACGTTGAGTTGACCGTACAGATCAACGTAAAAAATTGAAATAGTCTTTCGAATGAGGAAATCTCATGTAGTCGAAGATACAATTCGGACTTTACAAATAGAAAAATGCATAACTAATTTTTGCTTATCAAAATTTCTTCGTCCCATAAATGAGCCCACAGAAGAAGCACGCAATATTCTCGAACGGTTCTAATTTCGTGAATCATTGTTCAACATGTTGGTGAAATTTCTTAATACGGAGCAGTCATCATGGCATGATTTTATTGAAATAGCAACGCGAGACTATTTTGGACTGATTCCATAAGTACTAACATTTTGGAAACAGTACAGTCGACCGCCCTAAACGATGCTGAGTAATCAAAATAAAGTTTTGCTGAACGAACGGTCTGTAAAATTTTAGTGAACTGTTAATTCTGACTATGAGTCAAAATATACAAATGAGCTTTATGGAAAATGCATTCAGTTTTCATTATGGCACAGCTACAATTTTATTCAAATGACGCAGAAACGATGCAGAATTCAAGAATGCTAGCAGTGGAACGATTTCACAAGGAGGTGGACACGGTAACTTAGAAATAGCCATCAGAATTGTTGTTGAAATGAATTGAAGTGAACAATGATAGTTTGATGCAATGTGAATATTACATATTTGGATATTAAGGTAGTATATCGATGAGTGATGTTGTTTTTGTGACTGGAAGCGTTTTCTCGGATCGGTCAACACGCGTCGATCGTCCTGTTGAAATGTAATATCTTGTTTTTGATATGTCCGGTACATCTGTGTGGTGCTGCATGAATGCCGACCAACAGGCCGTTGGAAAGTCTTTCTGATTCACATGGAACTTGTCGGGTGATGACGAACACTGCTCGACCACGTTTACTGCAGTTCGAAAAACAGATGGATGATATTGTGCGTGAAACGTTCAGATTATTTCACTTCAGCGACCGTTAGAGTAGCTGAATAAAGACGTCTTAATCCAACTGCTCAATGTTTTAATCCAACTGCTCAATGTTTTAATCCAACTGCTCACAACAGATGGAAAGCTTCTCAGTTTTTTGATTACTTGCGTTAGCGATTTCAGTGGTAAAATCATTTCAGTGATGAAGTATGATTAGTTCAAAAATACCTCAGTTCCGTCATGAATTATAAAAGGTTGTTGGGAAGAGACATTCTGAGAGGATATTGACGAAATAAGCAAAAAAGCAATCACGTCGTGCTGTTCGTCCACTTCTCTCGGGAGCAGTTGCTTGAGGACTCGGTGACGATGTTCCTTCTTGCGATTTTTTAGCTGCGATCTCCCAGTCGTACGCATCTCCCATTTGAAAGTGTTTTCTTGTTAACGTATCCATTATCTGTAAGTTGATCGCCCAAAGATCAAACCATCTCCTTCCCTCCACCTTTCAAAATTAGCGTATTTCATTTTTGCCGCTAAATCATCTGTTATAATCAATTAAATGTAAGTTTGTTATATTTCAAGTGATGAACCGTGATTCTTGGTGTGCAAATTCGAGAGTGAATCCAACGCTCCTAATGCTATTCTCACACAAAATTTCATTTTCAACTGATTCATAACAACGAATAGCCGTACCGTTTCATAAATATAAATATAATTCGGCCTATTCGCATATTTCAGTGCTCTCAAATGAGTTAACACCTTTTCGTAACAATCAAGTTTGCATTCAGCCGTCAGCTGCCTATCGCTAGTCTTTTCTTTCAGATACAGAATTCGATCTTCCCGTCGTGTACGTGCCCATGGCAGATTGTTTGTTTGTAGATCAATTAACATATACATCAATGACCATAAGTCATCGACACGACCCTGAATTAAGGCAGTTTTATTGGATTGGAGACAAGCAGTATGGCTTTGCTTAGGATCTGAAGGAAGAAGGTTATTTCCAGAAATTCGGATGAATCTGCGAATAGTACAATCTGATATTCACATTATCTCTTGATCAGTTGATAATTTGGAATAGTATGAGCAATATGTTTCGCTTAAAATAAGTCACAAGTCAATGACGACAAATAATCACTTGCTCAATACGCTTGTGTGTATTCATCGAGCAATATCGTAAGGTTCCTCTCAGCAATGCCTGCAGTAAGTTGTCATTATTAGCACATGCATATGGACTGGTCTGTTGTGATAGCATCTAAGATACTCACTGCGGCGAACATTCATTTATTCCATCCGTTTCGATCAAAGAATGAAACGAAAACCTTTCTTCGAGGTGCTCTGATCTGCCAAATTCCTTTACGACGATCGGCATATTTTCTCACCATACCATAATCAATCAGAAAAATGAGTCTAGAATCGCTCGATGTGGCTCCAATCGCCATATTGCTCGGTTTAATATCACGATGTACATAACCAACCTCGTGGATCTGTTTGTGGTTTGAAACATAACAACCGTTTCATTATTGCTATCAACACAAACTACCTTCTTCTTAATGTTTCAAAAAAGACTTCAATATCACAATGATCGCATCATTGAAAGTGATGCTTGTATCAACTAGTAAACAAAAGAGACTGAAACTCTTCACAGAATGGTTTCTCTATCATCATTAAGTATTTGGCAACGGCTCTGCGGTTCCTTTCAAGTGAAATAAGCTAGACTGATAAACACTCACCTGCTTAATGGCATAAAGGGAATGAATTCCAATTCGAAGGGTAGTGCTCGCACTGAACACCAAAAGTTTATAATTGTGCTTTAATTGTGTTAAATCTGGACCACATAGGGTCATCACAAGGTAACTGCAACAGCAATATCAAACGATATTTCATTAAGAAAATAAATAAATGAATAAATCTATTCTGAAACGGATGCTTAATATGCGTTTATCGGCATGCGATGATCTTCTTGAATTCATTGTCTGGTTACGAAGGAATTATATGCCTAAGATATCACATCAAGGAGAGCACTGAGAACTAAATAAATCTATCATACTGCTTAAAAATTAACAAAGCTCAATGTGATTAGTAAACCGAAAATATGTGCGACTGAATTGAAAGCAATTGATTCGAAATTCACCTATACATATCTCGTTTTCCCGAATGAAGAAGACGAACTGTATTGGGTCGATTTGCCAGTTGCTTCAGCACTTCAACTTCTACTTTCAATATGCTCTCTTCAGCTTCATTTGATTCCACCTTAAAATATTTGCTGATCTATTTGTTTAGATGCATCACTGCATTTATTCAATTCATTGCAGCTGTTTCTGAGAATTGACGGAGTCTTTGCAGAGGCACTATCGAAGTTCATTTCTTGATGAGGAATTCAAGCCTCATTGGGACAATCTACTCAATACATTCGTCATGTTCCACATGGAATGGTAGCTTCAGTATACAATTATCCAATGATGGGACGCTACTGAAAAACAATAGCTGCGCTATCGCTGATCCGCTGAATAGCGCGCTATTGTCCATCTCTGCAATTTTCCCCTAGATAGGTCTTCCCGTGAGCTTCTGGTCAGTTCAAGTACTGTGCCCGAGAAGGGCATTTGCTTGGAGTTTAGCATGCAGTCTACGTATGCTTTGAATCCTGGGATCTTTAAAGAGAGCATGACAAGCATAATGCTACGATAAGTTCTTGCACGTTTAACAATAATCACTCCGATAAACAACGCTGAAAATGCTAACTGCTGCCTCATTTGAGCAAAGATATTCGAATGAATGCTTGACGATGCCCCGAGTACTCAGTTCTGAATCGTTTACCTTAAGCGCTGCAAATAAGCGTTCATCCTGTAAACTTTGAGCTTCATAAACAGCTCCATACGCTCCATTTCCTATTCGTTTCGTAATTCTCCATCGATTTCCAACCACCTATAAGCATGTTAAATTCAATCGATTAAAGCAAGTACCTCTAACTGAAATAAATCATTTAAGTAGGTAGTCGGTTAGTGGGCATCGCGATTCTCCCGAAAGCAAGACTCGTTCTGCAATTCGGTTCATTTTCATAACTTTCTCAGTCACCTTGCCAATTGGGAACTCGACGATTGGATTTGCAGAATCGCAAGTTGCCTCGCAATCAGACATTTTGAGAGGAATCAATTGGTCCCAACCTCTCAAAACACTAATTCTAATAAACAATAACATTAAAAACCTAATTGCACTTCAAGTCAACGGCAAATTTGCTCTTATCGCTCTACGAATATGAGTTTATGCAATTTTCTTGCTCTTCGACAAAACCAGGTAATATACAAAAATCTGAAATTAACAATTCATTTATTATTCATTGTCGGTATTTATTGTTGTTGCTCTTCTCATACCAAGTCAACTTCTAGTTATTGCAAATGAAACGATTACGATTTATCAACGACAAAGAATGTCAGTTCGGAAGAGGATGTAAAATTTCGATTAATCAGCATTAGATTCGAAAGTACCCGCAAAGATTCATCGTAAATTTGGTCTTCGGAAAGTTCTCGTTCATATTTATGGATTTACATTGATTGTTTGTATGCCGATGATTGAACAATCCCAGAAAATTTAAATTATCCGTTGTTTTATGAACATAAGGAGTATGCAAGCAGCAGCAGCACTAAGCCATCTAATCTCTAATCAGTGTGGCGTTTTCATCGAACTTGTTTTGTGAGAATTTCAAATAAGTGCACTTTGTGATAGGAGTGCAACGTTTAAGTAAGTGTTACTATATTACGGTTAATTTGCTCGACATTAATCACACTATCGATGACGCCGTTGGAGGAACGAAACGAAGAAATTTCAAAAATTCCAAAGGCACTACTTCAATATTCCAAAAAAGAATGGCACACGCATTGCGTTGAACGATTTTGTACCTTTCAGTTCCAATCAGTGTCACCAATCAACGCTTTCAATTCATTTGCAAAGTACGCCTCATCTGCTAATTTTGGTGGAAACGAAGAAGATAATTTTATAATATCTTCACTAATTGCACTGTCAACAGTTTTGTGATTTCTTTGTGACATTTATCTTCAAGAGAATCGTTCAACGGACAACTATAAAGTAACGCTTATTACAACAACGAATAAACCAAGAATGCATTGTTGATGCTGAATTTGATGAAGTCGTGATTATGAATGATGTTGAGAACAGTTATTTAAACTTTAAATATTCAAACTTGAATACGTTGCTCGTTAATCATAACAGTGAAGCGTATTTCGATGTGTTTCCGCTCTCAATTTAACTTCATTTGCCAACTTGTTTCTGTACGGTCAACTATAGCACATTCCTTTGTTGCTCACATTCTTTTGTCGAACACAAAATCAGGTATATAAATCTTCCTTTTATCTATTTTCATAACTTCTTCATTTTGCAGTTATCTGCTGCTGGATATTGCCGAGATATGTTGTTACTGTTGTTCTAGTTAGGGTATTCCTTTTGATTAGCAATTAGTGGGCACTGAACAGTGCTTGTTCGTTTGAGATTGCTTCGTTAATGTTCCATTTGTGTTTCATGGAAAAGAACATTAGATGGCAATTTAGCATTTTGTTTTCCGATTTCAGCTTGTAGAGTATCATTGCAGCTGATCAACTGACGAAATAACCGAAAATTATGCTGGCAATTAAAATTTAACTGGAAAACACTCGAAAACTTAAGGAAAAAAAAGATGTATCAGTGTCATTCGAGTTTTAAATGTTCTTCACTGCTTTTCACTGTCACCAAAAGTTAATTCTAAGCAAAGGTGATGATAAGTGAACGATCTACTACTAGAAAATTGTTTCTTTTTTTTACACCATTGGAAAGAAGAAATCTTGAGAACGGTCCAAAAATACGACCGGTAGTCCGTCGTTATTCCATTCCCATTGTGAATCGTTCCAAACAAAGTATTCTTCATGATGTGCTTTCGGAATAATTTCTCACAATTCAAAGAAGTTATCATTATTTCGCCGTATATCATTCATTCGGATTATAAATTTCAACGATTCTCACAATAAATAAACAACTCAATTTGCTGATGATTTATTGTCCTTTCCAATCAGGAAAAAGTTTTGCACTTTCAATTTTCCCACGCACTTCTGAGATTGATCACATTATTTATTAGTTCCGTTATCTTCTCAGCTGTTTTTTCCGAATTTTTATCACTGCTATGAATCCTGTGCAAAATTCTTTTGACACTCAATTGCACGGCTTGCTAAAAAGCTGCAGCATAATAGCAAAATTCTGAACATTCCTTCCTGAAAGGTTCACTTTGAATGGATTATACTTTAACATTTTATTTTCAGTGTCTTCCTGCATTAGTATTATACAAATAATGATCAAAACCTTAAATGTTGCAAATGAAACTCAATAGTTTCTAGTTCAGACGTGACCTTCTATATTAGGCAGTGAGCCTATTCTGGGCAAACCGCTCGATGACAACCTCACTTGTATTTAAATGAATAAAAGCACTTATTTCCAATCCTTGAATAGGTATGTTCGATGGCCCTTTTGAAATGAACTCAAAATTTGGTTAATTGCTCATTTCTTCATTTTTGTACCATTTGTTTCGAGTGAATCAGAACACAGATTGTGATATCACTTTGACTGTTCGTGAGCCATCCCATTTGATCTGATCACAACCGAATTTTATCAACGAACGTTGGCTGTGAGTGCAGTGTTTGCGAGAACCTTCAACGTGAGCACGATATAAGTTCGACCGCAATTTGTATTCACGGCTCCGAATATCCGTTCACATTCCCACTGACGTATTTGATTGCAAACTAAAGATCAAATTACCATCACTAACGCACTGATCAGTAATCAGATGCAATTGATGCCGTTTCTTATCATCGATGTAACCTATAAATTCATTTGTAAAATTTTCATTAATTGTATATTACAATACAATTGTACAGTTCATTGGAACGGATTAGTCATACTTTCACACAATCAATGTTTAATGAAGCTTGACATTGGTATGAGTTGTGGACAATAAACTCGTTTTTTTTTTTAAAATTGGAATTATGCTAAAAAAAACTTGTAAAATATTGACTGCTTTGGAAGTAACTATTATAAAGCATAAAATATTGACTGCTACAGAGTTAAAGTGCCACTGATTCGGAATAAATAAAGATGGTTAAAAATCAAAATATTCATTCATGCGGAACTGCGGAATGTGGGTGTTTACGTGTAAACCGAACTTATTTGTAGCCGAATTTCAGCGTAATATCGTACTCATTTTCATTTTTAAGTAATTAGGAAATGAACTGTTGCTCCTTGATTGATGACTGCACATGCTCGGTGATGTTTTAAACTACTCAGATACCTTTACTTTCTATTATATTTGGTGGTTAGCGTCTTCGATCAACACCGAAAAAGTATCCTAAAAAAATCCCTAAAACGAGTTTATTTAATTGCTAGGCATACACCTAAAACTAGAACGAAGTGAGATCTTCAGAACAATCACCAACTTCTTGTACCCTTTCTTTTAGCAAATTAATTCTGTTCAGTCATTTTTTATCACATTACCAGCTCTTTAACATCGGTTCCACTTCTCAATAGAATGCTCTTTACCTGCCCCACTTTGAGTAACTTTTAGAAATCTACTACCATGCGACTCGCATTTTCGATCCTTTTTGAGTGTGTGGAATAGGAATTTCATTGGAAATGAATTGACCAATTCAATCTATTCGCAATTTTGATGTGCAGAATTACAATGTACTGTTGTCTAATGACGGAGATTTAGCATTGTTTGCTTCCTTCACCATCGCCATTGAGAAGGATTGGAACATAATTTTGAATTTGGCAAAAATGAACGAACTGAAAACCAATTGATATTTTCTATACTTTATTTCCATTATATTTACAAAAACAATCTTCTAAAAATGCTTTCAGTTTGCTAATCGCTTAATCCATCTGAGGCGGTTTACAATACTTCCAAAAGCAGCAGTCATCAACGACATCCTCAAAATGAATTGATCCATAGTGCAACTGGTGTCGTTTTAGTATTTAGCGCTACGTCAACTCCATCCAAGTTATCAACATAATTCTCATGTCACTAACCCATGACCTGTATTTAATATTCAAACTTACTTCGTTGCTACAATCCATCCCACTACTACTAATTTTTTCTAAATTTTAGCTCCTCCTCAGATTCAATATATAACATAACCAGAGATGGGCAATAGCGCAGCAATCCGCTAATCCGCTATCAGGGGAAGCATTATAGCGCACTACTGTTTTCAAGTAGCCGAAACTTGTAGCGATAGCCTCCGCAACCGTCGTTGACTAGCGCTTCAGTGAGCTGCATTTTCACGAAAGTTAGCGCTTCAGCGACCTATTATACGTCCACTATCTTCCGCTAATTTTTCTTCCGCATGCGAATGCATATTTTTTCGAACATTAGGGTATGTGAAAACATAGTGGCGCCGTAACATATATAATACTAAACTCGGACTTACCATACTCGTACACTTCCGAATGGTCACAAGTTGAGTATTCAACCATACCTCAAATTTTTGCTATAAGTACACCACTAGCATTCCGTCTGAGATCACTAAGCTAACTGATTTGAGATAAGTTGGGTGACAGTGCAATGATATCTTCATCAATTTTTTTTATCGCTGGGAAAGGACATGATTGATATTTATGCGCATAATAATATGTGCAGTAGAGTTCTGCACAACTTCGCGTATACTGACCCAACTGGTGTTGGAAGGGGGAGGATGGTTGAGAAAAGAGGAAAAAATCAAATTATATAAATTATTCAATGAATAAAAAAAGGAATGATTAAAAATAGTTGGGCGAAGTAACTTTTTTTTTCTCAATTTCTCCATCGCTGCTTGTCAAATAGTTAACGAGATTTTGACAGGGATATGAAACCGATTTCATTTCATGTAGTAGATCGGAGTTTGCGTTTAAATATTTCGAGCAAACGTGAGGAGGCAAATTATTGAGAGAGTCGATTCCAGGCTCTAACGATTCTATTTGCGGACAAGAGTTTTGTAGCGTTTAATTTGCGTGTTTGAGGAATTACTTTAGCGGGTTCGTTCATTGAAAAATTTCTCCCATTGGGAGATCAACCTGACGTTGAATGATGTTGTGTTCTGCTCAAAGATCAATATAAAATCTTCGCAGTTCTAAATATTGATAATCTCCCCTTGTATTCAGATGCGTTATTGAATTTCCTGAAGTGCCTCTTACATCTTTTCCGAACATTTTTAACGGCATTAATATAGCGTTTGTTATCGTATTGATCCGGAAAAGAACGAGGAGAAAAAGTAAATTCTAGTGTGGGCGAATATAGGTTGAGTACTTTGCTTATAGTTAGTAAAGAGAAGGTAATGAAGCTGAACGTTCTCAGTGTGAGTGATAATCTGGTGTTAGCTTTTTTAACTATATTGGAAACGTGATGATGTAGCTTCAAACTTGGGTTGCTTAAGGCGCCTTGATCTTGAATAATTTTTATGGATGACGGTGAGCGGTTGGTTTGTCGATCGTTCTGTGCGATCGGCAAAATGTTCGTCATTGTTGCGATAGCTTGATGGATTGTTGTTGTTATTCGGCTGGATTTAACTATGCAAATTATCTATGGCAACAGGCACTCGTTATTGGTTAGCTGTGGCGTGCTTGATATGCCGATTGCTACGGATCTACTCGGTTACATTAATTGTTTATCACTGATAACGAAAGATTACTGATTCACTACTGATGGCTGTTCCAAACAACTACTCTGAACGATCGTTGGACAAGTGTTCAATCGATCAATCGGAATGTATTTTCGGGCTCCTTCTGAGTCCCTCTCCCTAGAAATAAATGGGCATATGGGAGAGTAGCCCAAAACCTCTGTACTTGCCAAATCAATAATTCAAGTTCGGATTTCATGAAGACAGATGATTCCAAACGCTATTATCGTTAGCTGCGCGGAAAGAAGAATGCCAAGGAAGGAAGAATGTGATATTAGTGATATTGGTAATAACAGAGAGGCATAAACTCGTAATGAGTTGGATTTGCTGATTAAATAAATAAATAGATCTTGTATGAATGAGGAGGGAGGTGATTGTTGGTTGTGGATATTGAGGGGGTTATTAGGACTGTTCTTAGCGATTATAATCAACTTCGTTTGTTGTGGAGTTAGCAGTAAACACCAATTTGGTGATTGTTGGTTTATAAAATTAAATATATTTTGTGAATTGTTAAAGAACGTGAACATACAAATGAGTGGTGCAGTTGCATCTTTTGAGGGAAGATTCTGAAGTAGCGAGTAGCGATAGCGTTTAGCGCCCTAGCTTCGCCGACTATCAGTTCAGCGGTAGTAGTTCTACTGTTTTGGCGATAATAACGATAGCGCATTATTTTCAGCTGACCAAACTTTTTTTTTCATCGGGTCAGCGATAGCTTATCTATTGTTTTTCGGTAGCATTCCCATCACTGAACATAACACATTACCACAGTATGCTATGATGTATTTTTATCAACACTCCTTTCTTGTCAAAGCATTGTTCATTCAACTGTTTACTATCACACCAATCGTTTACTGAATTATTATGCTCGTAATTTTCCAAATGCTTAGAAAAATCGTAATATATTCAGGCAAAATGCCGAGTATGAAGGTTTTGTTTGGGGCTTCGATGGCAGCAAGTGTGACTGCCGTATGCTTCGCGATGATTGGTGTGGTTGTGATGTTCAATGATCTGAACAATCTGTATGATGATCTGATGGATGAAATGAGCGAATTCAAGGTAATTGCCATTATACTTTGCTTTAATTTCCACCCTAAAATCATAAGAGTTCGCAATAGCGTATATTTTCAGACGTCTATATCATTTTTGGTGGTTCATGAATAAGATTGAAATTGTCGCATATAAAACTTTCATGAAAGTCATTAAAGTCGACGGTTGCGCACTGCAAACTTGAGTTGACATCCGCAAAATAGTTGATCTGATTGAACGAATCACAAGTGAAACTGATCCTTTGAGCACATAATCATCCAGTTTGGTTCAGATTGTTGCTGACGATACATGGAACCGAATAGTACAACTCAACCGGAATGAAATGCGAGTGCAATGGAGTGGTTCAGATATTTCGACTTTGTTCTCAAGGGCTAAGAGGCAAAACAAACCTCACTGCAGTGAGCAATTTTATAATATTTTGATATTGCTTCATTTCAGACATGGTCACGCGCAAAAAAGAGATCTGTGAATAAATAATAGCCAAGTGTCTCCATCATAAGCACATGTTTTTGATCTTACTTGCTACATAATCCTGACATATCGTAATCATGTTGTTCAACAGTAACAGTATAGATGACCCCATCGCAATACTCTTCAACTCTTCCTAAAATGTGAATGCAGGAATCGTTGATTCTTTCATGCTCGAATCACACAATGCTAATTGATCAATATGTCAATGCAGCACAAAGTTCGAAACCTTAAAGCAGAATTTCAATATTTTTTCAGCTGCTTGATAATGAATTAATAACTGTTGCAATTGATAACCATTGCAGACTGCGACAATATACGACGGGACTGCCCAGTCGGACCACCTGGTGCTCCAGGTGATCCAGGTGAGGATGGTCCCGATGGACCTGATGGTGAGAATGGTAGGCCAGGTGTGCCTGGTGTGGCACTTCTTGCCACCCATGAGGTACCGGGTGGATGCCTCAATTGTCCTCCCGGTCGTCCAGGCCCTCCAGGCCCGCAAGGTCCACCCGGAGAGCCAGGGATGTCCGGCAACATGGGTCCTCCAGGACGGTGCGGTCGACCGGGTCCAAAAGGACCAGAAGGAGACGCAGGAGACCCTGGCATGTGTGGACCAATTGGGCCACCTGGACGGCCTGGTGCACCTGGTCAAGACGGAAAACGCGGACGCGGACCACCTGGAAGAAAAGGAGCACCAGGTCCTCGAGGTCCACCAGGACCACCTGGAAATGACGGTGCGAAGGGTGAAGACGGTGAGCCTGGCGATAAAGGACCGGATGGTAGATGCGGAAAGGACGGAAGGCCAGGAAAAGATGGACGAACAGGACCGGTTAGTGCATTCAAGATATCATTGACCCAATGGTCATTTTAGATTAAATCACAAATTTCCCGCATGAAAAATGTGAAATTCGACTGGATAAAGGTTGATGGCTTATTACGAAAACCTTAGGAATTCAACTGCTCCAAGTAGGAAATTACCAACGTTGTTTACGTGCTGAATTTCGTGAATGTTTGCTAATAAAAAACATCATAAAAATTCAGTCAAAGCTACCAATCCGTTCAACTGTGTAAAGTTATCAGTAACATATGAATGAAGAGCTTGATTGGCGATACATCAATCAATCTCGCTATAACCAAGTTGAATTGATTGAACAAACAACATTTGAAGAGCTTAAAAAATTCGAGCCGATGTCTACTTAGGCAATCACGCATGCAACTTATGGTTGACTTGAACTCTTTACTAGCACATTAAATATGAAAAAACTGCTTGGGGAGTGGCAATATTTTCGATTGCGATAGATTTCAGCTTCAGTTTAGGTTTGTCTCTAGGATTGGAATTTTGAACTGAAAGCTGTCAGCTATTTCGGCTGTCGCTCAAGCCCGGCAATTCATAGTTGTCCAATCAGATGCCTACTTGCCTACTCTCCCATATGAACATCTCGCCGCTCTAGGACTATTTTATTGAATGCATGCAGTGGGGAACAGTTGATCATATAAGTAGGGAGCATCCGAAGTGATCGACGAATCTTTTTTCTATGAGGATTCCTTAGATAAGAAAGAGGACAGTCCTAAGAGCTTGTTTTTGCCGGGAACGGTTGTATGTGAAAAGGGCGTTGATGGCTACCAGCCCGCAGCTTGTGCCGAGATAATCCCAAGTTGGCTCAACAAACCGGTTGTCTTCCCGAAAATCCGTCTGTTCAGAGTCCGATCACCTATTTACAACCAATTATGGATTTCTTGCACATTTCGTTAACTTTCATTCTAATCGAAACGTTAAATTTCTCCTGCATTTCATCCCGCTGCTCTGCACTGGAAACACGTTTAGTATATGAGCACCGATAATGCTAGACTATTTTCGGCCATTTGTTTACATAATCAAATAGAACTGCTTATACAGTGAGAAGGAAGCCCTCAATTTGATAAAAATGGAGATATGGAGAAGGGGCCAATGAAAGCAATTCACCAGTAATGAAAACAAACATTATATCACTAAAATTCTGAACCGATAAAAAGTTTCGTTACTAGTAACAAAAAGCATTTTTAATGTTATGATTATTCAGAACGATTCGTTCATTCTGAACACATCTTCATGAATCACCAGCGATAATTTTATAATACGATCTTATTTTTTACAGCCTGGAAGCGATGGTCTACCGGGTCCGGACGCACACTACTGTCCTTGTCCTCCACGCAGTGCTGTCTTTGTGGTGACGCATTAGAGGATTATAGCGTTCATGGTTATTCAGGCATCATTTACTGCTCGTCGTTCTATTCGAAATGCCGTGCCTTCACCGATTCGATGCAACTTCAGTTGTTATTTAGTTTCAATTAAAAAATTCAATCAGCATATGAAATTTGATATTGATAATAAACTTGTTTCTATCTGTATTTTTTGCTCATAAAACGAAATGGTGCTGAATGCTATTGGGACTCAAATCACCTGCGCTAGTATGACTTGTTTTCATGCCCCCGCCGCATGCGATTCGGAAATCAAGTTCACAAGGAAGCTTATTACAAACCTGGCTACGACCACTCAAGCGTTACAGTTCTATACGTTCTATTAATGCAAACGTACTCGAATATAGTGCGAACACTGATCTCTAAATGTAGTCTTGATCTAGTTTTGATTTCACGCAAAATTATTTGAACGACCTTTTTTCTCATATTTAGACGAATATTATTGGAAACCATTTCGGTAGCTTACTTCTGCAAGTAGTTTTTGTTCGGGCAAAAAGACACCAAATGAGATTCAAACTTTACAAACAACTGAAACGATAACAAATGATGAAGGTAGAACTTGCTTTTCAATATACTTGTTATTTACTATCGAACAAAGGAAGATAGCGATTTAAAAAAGACGCAATGTGATCTGGAGAAAAAGTTCGACGCACATACTAATCGTGTATTTAGTGGTGGAAAAAACGCACGAAACAAACAAATAACATCGAGTTGAATCGATGTAAACGTGAAGTATTTTACTGAAGCATGATAAATTCGAGTACACACGTACAGACACAAATAATAAAGACAGATAGGAATTATTTATTATCAAAGATGGAGATAATTTCCATCAAACCAAACGCATAGTTTAACTGGAATTGCATATTTGCATTGAGATGTCGTTTTACAATCGTTCGTCTAGTGTTTCTTAGCTGAAAGGAAAACCGAACGAGGTGGACATGGACAATACGTCGCATCACGTCCTGGCAATCCTGGAGAGCCAGCCTGAAATAGATCAGATGTGGTGTTTGCTTTTAACGAACTATCATAAACTCGCACTCGAAACCAAAACGAAACAACTATCAAGCTGACGTTACTGCCAGTTGCTCTGTTATGAATCAATATATCACACAAACAACTCCTCAATCTCATTAGCAATCGGTAGCACTTTCCTAATCAAAGCTGAAAACACCATATACAAATCGAAAAACCAAATATAACGGAAACGTACCGGTCCAGGACGTCCGTCTTTTCCAGGTCGCCCATCGCGTCCAGGTCTTCCATCACGGCCCTTATCTCCTGGTTCTCCATCAGCACCCTTTTCACCATCTTTACCCGGCGCACCTTGTGGACCTCGTGGGCCAGTTGGGCCTTTCGGTCCCTTTGGTCCCTTACCACGCTTACCGTCCTTACCAGGTGGTCCTGGACGTCCAGCTGGACCTCGTCTGCCTGGTTCACCCTCATCTCCTGGTTCACCAGGACGTCCAGGTAGACCAGGCTTGCCGGCTGGTCCCCGTGGTCCACAACGTCCAGCAGGTCCTCGTTCACCGGGTGGTCCATCAGGTCCGCGAGGTCCGACTGGACCTGGCGGGCATCGAATGCAACCACCAGGAATATCGTGCGTAGCCAACAGTGAAACACCAGACACACCCGGACGACCATCCTCACCGTCTGGACCATCTGGACCCTTTTCTCCTTTATCGCCGGGAGGACCTTGTGGTCCAGCTGGGCATTGGTTACGAGGCGCGGTACAATCTGCGAATGTTTAATCAGCTTCAATTCAGCGCCAATAAACATTGATGATTTTTCTTCACTTAGCATTTCCTATAGATCACTTGTAGGGGGAGCGTTAGCTCAGAACGTTAATCCATTAACATGCGCTCGTCGGTGATGAAGTGAAAGAAACGCTACGAATTAATCGATAGGGAATGACAAGGAAAATGAAGAGTTGAAAGACTCACGACATTGGTCTGGGAACGTCTGTCGCTTATTTCTAACGAAGAGGCTCTCAAACGTGTAAGGCACATTACTTTCACCGGTTGGGTTCATATGAAGTCGCATAATTCTATACCACATATCGTCAGTGAGTGCCTAAACAAGATTATCTTTACCTCTAACCGCTGTGACTTTAAATTACCTAAAAATATGTGATGCAACTTCGAACTTCTTCTTGCAATACTAAATTTAGTATTTGATCGAGAATAGATAGTAGTAAACCATTAATAGAGCCTTTGAAAATATTCGATTAATGCGCGAACAACTAATAAAGGTCATCAATTAGATTTCATATTATTTAGGAACTGTATTGGTCAAGGAGGAAAATCGAGCGAAAATTACTCGAGCGTGAGTGAAAATTGAAGATTTTAAAAACTGTACGCAACTTCCTCGATCACCAGACAAGTTTTTGCAGATGTATTCAATTCGTTTGCAAAATAACAATTCAAATTTTTTCAACTAATGCGGCCGTCTCCACTTCCAATTAGTTTGCTTTTCTTTTTTCCTTTAAATGACTCGGATAATACGGATACGGATGTTAATTGATATGAAATATGTGTACAAATCGAGTTTTTTGAAAATATTTATGGGAATTGAAATGCACTTAAACACCAATCGAAAGATTGTTAGTTTTTTTGTCAAATGCAAAGATGGCTGCCTTAAAGAGAGTTATTCAGTGTTGTAATAATGACGAACACTACACATTCTTTTGAGGCGCATACTCGCATTCAGTCTGCAACAAACATGTACTGTTTGTGAAATGATGCTGTGAAAATAGTTTCTTGTTCATTTCAGTGAGATTCTACGCTTTGATGTAAAGGAGTTGAAAGAACAACCAAGAGCTGATCAAATTGTCAATGCGATTTCGCGATGTAAATTGATCATTCACCTTAAGAGACATCATAGAATAGTGAAATGCAGAATGATAATTAGTCGTGACAGATGAGATGTGTTCCTTTGAAGTGAGTTTTAAACGGATTTGAAATTATTTCATGTTTGACTTGAAAATAAATGCACTATTACATTAATCACATCATTGCATCTAACAAATAATCGTTCTTTATTAAGTTCAAATCAATTCTCCTCCAGTTGCAGAGGATTTATCGATCTCTTGAGTGAAACCCTCTCAAGTAATGTTTCTCTTTCCTTGTTTAGTACTTTTTACTCGTTATTTCATGAAATATTGTTCTTCAGTACGATTGTTGATTTCCATAATTGAATTGCAATTCGAGCAGAAAGTGAAACGACTTACTCTGAACCCATTCATTTCATCCATGACATCTGCATACAGATCATTGATATCACTGAATATAACACCTACAGCAAACAAAGAAACACAAATGAAGAAAGCACTAGATGCAACAGCTATGCCAATACACGTTTGCACACCCATCTCTAACTAAAAATAAGGTCAATTCCGCTGTTTGACAGCTGAAAATCAAATTTTATTCAGCTTCGACTCGATCAACAACTTATCACAATAAATATTCGCAGTTCGAGAACGCAGGACAGTAAACATCGGAGATCGAATCGGATTTTAAAGGCGCCACATTACAGAAACGTCACATACGAACGTAATGTACCAAACAGCAAATACCATGAAGCAATCCAGTGAGAGATTAGGTGATATGCCGCTCCTATGAGGCCAAACTAAAGTCTCGATTGCACATAATACCAGAAAAATGGATAGAATGAGAGTGGAACAGAGAAGAATTCAGATGGATTAGTTGGACATAGAATGGTGAACCGCCTAATCGATCAAAATTTCGAAGGATGTGATCAGCTACTGGTGAGAAATTTTGGACAAATCGAATTGTCGTGAAGCAGTTGGATTCTGAACGATATCGGATTGTTTCACTGATGAAGTTACAATGAATGAATATGATTCAAAGAATAGGAACAAAAGTGAAATTGAATGTAAGATGAAATGTAACGAAACAAACGCGGATCCTCAAGAACTGGAGTCTCATTGGACATCCGACCACCTCTCTGCACACAAAACAAAAGTGAAAAGTTGCGGCATCAGCAATTTAATGATTGCACCTTCATATATATACACATGCATATGTATATAAATATGGCTACAAATGTACACTCATGATGACAAATCAACACGACGTGTCCCGATTCGTTGTTTTTCAATAATTAATCAATGCCATCAACAAAACTCTCCTTCGTTTATTTTATTCATAACCGTTTTAAATGCCCCAAACGAAACCAATACATCAAACAATAAATCTATGTCACAGCTACGGATATATCAACACGGCTCATGCAGAGTCAATAAGATGATAATTTATTGCAGACGTTTACCCAGAAACTGAAAGAAAATTAACCGACAACGACTATGTTTGAGAATATAAATGCGCACTGATGGGAGGATCTTCTGAGTGCTTTCATTGAGAACCGATCATGATGCGGTGAAAAGCAATAAAATTTTTGGAGGGATCAGAAGATTTTGGCTGCATGATTAATAGCCTATGGGACGAGTTTTCTTCAAGGAACGAGTAATTCTAGAAAATTCGAGTTGGAATTTCTTCGCGTTCTTTTTCTCTTAAGCTGATTACAATCAATTAATCACATAAACGCTCAATCAGCGTTTCTGAACACATGAGTTTGAATACGAAAACTATTGATGGATGCCAAATGCATCCATTATATTAATGATCATGCAGCATACAGCTTTGCAAGCAACTATCAAAAGCGCTTGTTTTTATCTATCTACAGTTCGACGAGTGTCACGTGAGGTTGTGATTCTATCAAATCACCCGGGATCTATTCTATCTTCTAACAAACGACTACAATAATTACATCGACACGATGGGATGAAGTAGAATTACTCGAAGTTTTTATAACAGATAATAGTCAGGTCTAGACACATAATGTACTGCAATAAAAGCAAAAAAACAAATCAATTCTCGTTTTTTCCTGATGGTATCTAAGCAAATGAAAAGTGCAATATGAAAATTATTGGTTTAATTTGTTTTCTCATGAATGGCATTTCTAAAAAAAAGCGATAAAATAAATCGTTTTGTGAGTAGACTGGACTTTGATAGAGTGCATTGAAATGTTGATGGATGTGATGAAATATACCTGATTATGATGAAATTCAACGTTGACAAAGTCGACCATAAATGTGAAAAGAAAAAGTGATATTTGTTCATTTGATAGATGTTAGATGCAGATATGATATTAAACGCTCTAGGTTGCTGTTGTTTGAAAATGCATATTGCAGCAATGCAATTGGAAACGTCGATGAGGCCATGAATCTATTTCTGCAATCTCTACAGCTACGGTGCCGCTTTAGGAATTATTGTAGAATGTTAGAATGTCACCTTATCAAAAAAATGAACCATTTTGCATGAACTGTGAAACTGCATCCCATGAAATCAACAACGAATATAGTTACTGCACTCAGTTGACCAAGTTCGTTTCTAATTTCAAAAAATGAATGCATATTTTCAGTAAAAAGAGAATGTTGATGTCCTTACAAACAGTCGTTAAGTCAAATGAGAGAGTTAACGATCGAAAGAGCACAACGATGGGTTGATGAGTGAAAATGTTGTAAATTTTATTGCTTAAACTAGTTCATTACTGGGTTCAACAATGAGCATCAATAATTTTACCATCTTACGCCAATTAAATTTGATTCTGATCACAGTCGTTTAATAGCACAATTTGATATTTTTAAGCTAACAAAAAGGGAGAATGTAGAATGAATGGGTTTCTTGGCTTTTCAGCGAACAAATAAAATTCGGGTTTTTCGACTCGAAAGGAATTTGATGAATACGTTGATCTGTCCGAATTCTAACATTTTTTAAAACCACACCCTTTTTATTTGAAACTGAATTATAACAATGATAAATTAACGATAGGAAAAATCATCAGTGCATCAAGTATTTTCGCCGAGTGATTATTTCAATTTGCATTCATTCCTTTCCAAAACCACTATCTGATGAGACCAATGCTTTTTTACACTGGAATGTATGAACGGCAAGAATTTTATTGGGGCATATAAATCACTGATTCATTTGCTGTTGCTGTTTTCGTCTTCAAACCTTGATAAAAACCGACCGCACAAGTTACCAACTCGCAAAGCGAAAGAAAGAGGACGTAAAAACAATTGAAGCACAAACACTGACGAATAATTACTCACATGAAGGTTGAAATTTCATGACACAATCGAAGTCTCTCTTATGGAGTGCCCATGACTCGAAAGGCTTTATGTTGATCAACACAATCGATCATTTTTCGTGTGGTCTGCAGGTATACGGCACCTTGAACAAAACATCCATTCTAGAAGCATTCAGCGCAACAGTTCCTTGAATGAACCAGCAAAACAATGTTTTTCTTCATCAGTATTGTCAACTGACAGATTTTGATATTTTTTTGGAGATCATCAAGGAACCGACTCGAAGTATCAGGAAGATCCGATGAAACTACCAATTGAGAACTCATTGACCGCAAGGAGTTTAAGGGAATTTTGACTGAACTGAATCAAATTCCAGTAATCGTTTAAAGTTTCAGGCATCATAAATCAATCTACTAACGAACAACATTCCACATTTTAATAAATAAACGGCGAAGAATTGGTGACGAAACTCTAGATGAAGAATTTTAGAAATCAAATTTAAAAAAATAAAACATCAAAGAACACCACAGCACAAACTGAAACGTGAAAATATCTTGTACATTTGAATGCTTTCATTGTGATGGGTATGATTGATAACAAATGCTTCGAACTGCCTTTGTAGTGCAGCAATGGAATCGTTCAAACGCCGTGACTGATTTTTAGTTCAGAGTAATCGTCAAAAAATCGTTTTTTGTGTCAATTCTGCGAATTGCAACATAAATCACATTCAAGATCCGTCATTCAAGTTGATGCACATAGCGAGTTTCGAACCAATATACGAACTTATGCGATATGGTCAATTGCACACAGAACCTTATTTGAACTCATAAAATGCGACATAATTTCCGTAATTCGATCTCACAACTGCATTCAAATCGTTTCGTTCACTTCTTTTCAGCAGTCCCATTACTGGTTAGAGTTTCTGGATTAATCTCATTGATTATGAAGATCTGCATAAACGTATCATTAAAATCTAATTTCAGGATGTCAATTTGATCTATCATTGAGCATTAAAAAAACGGGATCCGTCCGATTTACATAGAAGATCCATTGCACTGATTGCAGCTAGTACTACGATCATTAGACTTTTTCTTCAAAAAGAAAACGTGTCATCATCTTGAAGTTCAAATTTATTCATCGGACCAGTTGCATTGTTCACCTATCCGCTAAACGGATTCATCCTCTTTTGCCTCACCACTCATGGTGACTCATTGTCATTCGTGAGTCAGCATCAGCCAATTATAGGTTTGCATTTAATGAATTCCATTTCAATTGGTCATTTTGTATCGTTCAATAAAAATGTAATTGTTTTACAATGAATTGATAGATATAGCAAGTCATTCTATCATAAGAATACGTTGAATGAACACACGAATAACAAAGAACGAAACAAAATCAAGTTTATGAATTGTCAAAGCGTTCTTTCTCCTTCGAATTTCGAACACACGGAAACTGATCTGATCAGAGCTCTTCTCACTTATATTGCTCATTGTTTTTTATAGAAATTTTCTCAATTCTTCAAATTGCTTTATGATAGTAATCAGTCATAAAATTGAGGAGCTGAAATCCGAATGTGTTGAAAACCAATCAGCAAGTGGAAACGTTTTCATCGAATAAAAAACCGAATGTCGTCAAGGAAGGAACAGGGTGTATCCGTTAAAGTCTGTCTATTTTATTGAGATAACGGATCAAAACGTATGCACTTTGACGAGATATCACGCTGCTGATATTACTTTAAATTATTGTGGCTTAAGCATTCGTCAGAAAAGAAGCAAAATTCATGCTGATTGGATACTTAATTTCCATTATCCAAAGTTTTGAAAGAAACAATATTATTAGAAGTGCTCATATCGATAAAGATTCATTCAACAACGTACATTCGTTCCTCTTTTCATTCCTCACCAAATCAGTTGATTGAGCTACAAGCAACACCCTATGAAGTGTTGAAGAAGTCATTTTGAGGCAATAAAAATGGACATCATATGTAGATTTAGTTGGAATTATGTTAAGAGGTGGGTGCCGTTTGCTCGTGCATTTTAAATGTCAGCCTGCAACTATGAAACCAAATGAGCAGCTGAAAGAACTTTGAAATTCGTAAAGTATTGCTGATTCAGCAATTCGAAGTCAATCAACTATAAACCGGAATGCCTTCACCCTTTCAATTAATCATTAATTTGAAATTCTTGAAAAGCGTCAATCAAATTCTTTCGTGCAGTGAATGATACTGAAAAACAGCTCAAAAGACCTTGATTTTGTATTATAATTACTGTCGAGATCATCATGTCATGTTTGTGATCAAGATCAACATTCTCTCCGACATTGCTTTCTTGCACATTCGAGTGCTGTTCTTAGTTCAAGTTTGACAGAAAAAGTATCCGTTGTGATTTTGAAACGGCCATTTTTCGTGACTTATCTGATTTCGTGGCAGAGTTCAAATCAAAACACGTCAACGATGGTGCTGTTCTTGCCTCGAAGACATCACTTGCTTGTGCTCAAACCAACACAACATTACTCATTAGTAAACAAACTTAACTTAATGAAGAATGACAGATAAATGGATCACCGTTTCACTGTGTGGAGTGTCAGGATTCAGGGTGCATTAGATTTTTTTTTGAACACTTCAGTACGGTCTATTCAATAACAGAAGGAACGGAACGGACAAATATTTTATTCTGATGTACGAGAATGGAACGGTTCTGATGAAACAAACTGAAAAGTAATTGGTTTTGGTTTCTCATAAGTGATGAAAACAAGTAACTGTTTATATAAGTCAAACAAATCGAATTCGACGAATTTTCCAACAATCGAGTCACGATGACAGTACAATATAATAACTGCTAAGTTTACAACGATTCAATACACAAGCGATTCACGATAGATGAACGAGTATGTCAATCTACGCCAGCATAAATGGAGTGCATTTCAATTTTATGCATGAATGGTACATTTTGAAGTTTAGCTTACAATTAGTAAGTACTGTTAAATTTGAAATATTGGAGCAATGCAAGGCAATAACGAATGACTTATTAACCCGAGTCGTTCTCTTCATTATACAACAACCGCAAACCTATAGAGAAGAAATATCATGGCTGCAAGCTTGTTACAATCGGGAATCAACAACACCGAGAATCGCCGATTAGAATCAGCTTTGACCGATGCTGTACCCGAGTTGTGTTGATCTGCTTTCATACAGAACTTCGTCTGCCAATTTTCCACGGAGATATCGCTCTCAGGACAGCTTTCGATCCTCGTCTCACATCTATTTCTTTCGATAAATTCATCGGGAACGCACTCGCATGCGCTATCGCTATCTTCGAAACAAAACGTCCTCAAACGCATCAATTCAATTGGATTATCAATAAAGCTTTGCCTTATACTTACATTATTCAAATACGACCAAAGATTATCAACTCGATAAAATTTACAAATTTCTGCATAGAAATTCTCAATTGACGAACTACCAAAAGCATGACGTTCGGCGTTCAGTAAAGCGCTGTCACGTAATATGAATGTTTTTACGGAAGAATCACGGAATGCATAGCGTTCAATCGTGTTGATGTTTGTCGCAATCACTTCGACACGATCCATGCTGAGGTAGGCAAAAGCATTTTCGTTGATAAAGTGCACTCTTGAATGGAATATTTGAAGTGTCTTCAAACGTGGTGGTAATCTGAGCAACTGAAGTGTTTCGATGCGATAAATGTGTAGCGATGTTACACGCGATGTTGATGCTGAGTTGATGTGTAGCTGTATGCAGTCACCAATCAACAGTATTGATGCGTTCGTCTGAGGTAGTTGAACTGATTTGTCACTTGTCGTGTCACCGTCGCAAACACACTCAACGATCTGATGACGTCCACGACAGTGCACCCCACCTCGATCGGTCCATTCCAACTCTCGTTTGCATATCTCTTTTCCATGCGACTTCAAGCATCTGTTATTCTCAAAATACCACGGCATGTACCGCTCGTCATTATTCAACAACAACGCATTTGTTTCACAATCATTCGGATCACACCCAAACACGTTATTCGTTGCCGTCAAGGATAACACTCCCAACTGAGCAAATATCGTGCCGAAATCGCCGAATGTAAATTCATTATTGTGCAGTGTGAGGTTTTCAACCTGCAATCAACTGATCATTAGAAGTGAACCATTTTTAAAATTGCTAGTTGCAAAATTTCGTTCATCCAAATTAGAAAGAAAGGAATCGGCGTTAGAATACTTCAATTCAGAACACTTATGTGGATCAGTAGTGAATAAGTTTCATGATGGTCACAGAAGTGATAAACTTCGTTCCTATGTTTCAACAAATGCTCTCACCTGGACATTGGCAAACGGTGAGGACCCAATCTGTGACATTTTCGAATCGACGATGAGAAACGTTGTCAGTATCAAATCGGCAAAACAATTATTTGCTATTGAAGTGATTTTTGATTTTGAGATCAAAATTTGTCGAATTATCGTATTCAAAAAGATATTTGCTGACATTCCACCAATTTCACACTCACTCCATTGCAGTGTTCTGATTCGAGTTTTTTCGAAACTTGTGGTATGGATTTGATCGATTGAGCTTTTGTCGAAAAGCAGTGTTTCGATATTGGCATTGCGAAATGCTCGTTCCGATATGATACCGATTTTGCTTTGGACAACTTCGAGTAGCTCAATTGAATTGATATTGTGGAAAGCGTTTGAGGTGATTTGCTTAATTGTCGATTTGAAGAAATAAATTGAACGTGCACGTAGATTCGAGGTGGCGGGCGATAGCTCGGCAATCGTCGATTGATCAATTTGAATTTTTGTTGAATTGAAGAAGGTTGAAAGCGCTAATCGATCAACAGTTGTATTAATTAGATGCACGTGATCGATGCACTGCGATATGAATCGAGATAAATGTCGCGTTCTTCGATTACGCCATCTGCATCGCATCAACATCAGCTTATTCACTTCCACTCCAATAAAACATAACTCATTTGTGCTCATACGGACATCTTCGAACACAAGCTGTGCAATTTGTGAATCGCTGAACACCATCGCACCCAATGAACGAATTCGCACATTTCCACGTATGAAGAAATTTTCCACTTCATGCATTTTACCTGAAAAATTCTACTTTTATTTGTGAGGAAGTGTTTGAAAGTTGCTGGAAAACTAGTTTGCACTAGGCTTGGGTCGAGAGCCCGTGAGCATCTGTGAGGTTTCCGGGATTCTCGACTCCACTCCTTAGAGAGCTACGGCCCTCCAGCTGGAGAGTCGAAGGCTTGATCTTTTTCAAAACATCGAGGCATTTACAGTAGCCATATCTACCAAATGCGATGAATGTTCAGTGAAGGCTTAAAAATGTACCGCTGCCAGGGGATGCACAACTGAATTGAATTCAAGAACAACTTATTTAGAAGAACAATGCTATGATCAATGATTGCAGATTAACTGATTGTGAAAGTAATCGCGAAGTGCTAAAAACGAATGAGCTATGAGTTCAAATTGGTGACACCAGTAAAATAGCAAAATAACGAATAACTAACTAAAAGCAAAATTATCGACTTGTATAATGTTTGAATCACGAAAGTAAACGTATTCAACATTGCTGACATGCTCAAATGCACGCGCTGCAATTGAACCAATTGTTGCATTACGAAACCAAATATGTTTCAAATTCGACAAGCCAGAGAATGCATTTTTTGGAATACGATGGAAATTCGCTTCTTGGATGATCAGTTCGTGAGGTGATCGCAAAATACCACGAAATGTCCACGGACTCAGCACCACTTGTTTGATCGCGACCAACTGTAAAAAGCATTATGTAACGCTATCACAAACCGAATTTCTGAGGAGAAGACTGATTTTTTTCAGTGAATACTAATAATAATAAATAATAACCTTAATGAGTTGATGAAAAACAACACCATCGAATGTTCCATTCGGTATAATCAGAAGGTCACACGTATGAATTATGAGAGTATGTATGAAATGGAGACCGTTAAGTTTTGGTAATGTGAATCTCGTTCCTGATTCCCCACCTAACGTTTCTTCGCATCTGCAAGCAGCGATTTGAGCAATGCAAAAAAATGAACATCGTTGATATTCGACTTTCATCGTTATGAGAATGTGTATGCATTCATCCAGTTAACTAGGAAACGCAGAATAGAACTTTTAAAAATTTTGATCCAGAATTTTTAGATGAACTAAGAAGAACTACGCAAATGAAATCTTAATCTGAATTTGAAAATTTCATTATTTGCTGATCACTCAATTCAAATCGTAGATTAATTGAATTCAGACTGATCGAGCAATTCGATTCAGTAACAGCGAATCCAGAAATTTGAGATGACGCGTACGAGATTATTTAACTGAAATATTAATTTGAGTTTGAAAATTTTGATGCGTACTGATCAATTCAGTTCGATAAAAGATCTGTCTGTAACCAGTAAAAGATCCGTTTGTGTCTCTAAATTTTCGGATGTTTAAATGCATCGTTCATTCAATTCAGTTGCATTTTCCAAACAAACCAAAAAAACGCTATTCTCTGTAACAATGCAAGCTTTGATTATTGTTAGATGTGATGCTCATCCAAATGTGCGTATTTCTTAACGAATGAAGAAATTATCCTCTTAGCGACAGCAGCGCTTGCAATCTCAGTCAATGAATACGTTGTGCTCTTGAAGGGAGAAGTACCCTTTCTCAATGAACGAAACGAAGCACACTCTCCGATCGTTTTCCAAATCTCGTTTGAAAACAATTTCATTCCGCAAATGAACACCACTTTCATTAATTGTCTCCACATTTATTCCTATCATCGACCCATATTGCTTCAACAATGCAGAAAAATAAAAATTCGTTGATTAGTGTATCAGTTGGTCACTCTGGATCAGTGACCGTCAATTCAAGAAAGCACGATCCAACGTATTATTCATATGCATGAATACAAATCAATGATTTCGGCTGTATGTGATTGAAACTAATTGAGAATATTCATCGCACTTTTTTCTGAACTCAATGAAGCCATAAAAACTAATGCAATTAATGCAAAACAGAGATCTATTGAGTGAAATTAAGTGAAAAGCAATCAAAATTGAGTTGTTGATTACTTGCACTTAAGAGTATTGAGTGTGGGCAAAAACAAGAACTAAACGAAGTATACAGAGATTTTTAGTTCATCAATTCTGCAACGAGTAAGGTTACGGACAAATTTGTGAATTTCAAATTTATCAACTGATATCATTCGGGATTCTTATAAGAAACATGCAATCAGTTTGTCGTGTTAAAGTGAAAGGAATATTCAACAGTGAATCATATTCAGAAGCTATTCGTTAACATCGTCCAAATCAAGACGACCGCTAAAATTGAGTTCATACATTCGCATTCAAATTCAATTTACTCGTCAGTGAACATAAATCAAATCCTATCGTCGCTAAAAGTTTATTCACAAATCTTGCTCATAAATTCACTCTTTCGAAGTTCTTTCAGCACATTGACGAATATTGATTCAAACGACTGAGTTTAACACCTGAACTTAAACTGCTTCTAGTTGTACCTTTACATACAAATAAAGCTGAGTTTCGCCATGACATCGACGAGAAGAAAGGTGCGCGAAAAATGTTTATAAGTGAGTGTAACATTAACTTGTAGGTCGTAGTTCAATCAGTTGTTACGTACTAGGCTTTTTTACAGATTTAGGAAGATGGATTCATTTGTCATCACGGATTATTGTCATCACGGATTAGGAAGATCATCGAAATTCACGGATTCATTTGTCCGTTGCTAGACGGCTCCTCACCGGGCCAGATCGAAAGCAACTCGAATGTGAAGTGATCTAAATGATCAATTTTCAACATTTCACATGGATGATAAATATACTTACGTGCAAATAACCGACTTGTCACTGCACGTACATCCAACTGGACACTTGCTCAAAGCAAAAGGTACAATCAGCAAACAAATAATGACGTCCAACTGTGTTGATTGCATATGGCAATGGCTTTTCTAACAAAAAGCGTCGAATCTATCGACAAAAGATAGATATCACTGAGCAGAAGCGGTACGGTCCGTCAGCAAATACAGTTATGGGTAATGATGTGTCCAGTAAATATAATCACGACGGTGATCACTCAGCTTCTTCGTGAATCAATGAGTGATTTGAAAAGTGAATGAAACGACTGAAGAGGGCACGCAAAATGGTATAGGAGTGAGTGGAATGTAATAGCTGTTAAAGGTTTTGGGATGGATGGATGAAGTGTCCAAGAAGCGACGACGTTTCACATCTACCACCAAGCAACGTTTATCCAATTAGAGGTCTTTGAGAAGCAGCATCTACTTGGTGAGTAGTTACCTTTTGGAAGACGTCGCATAACATTGAATGAGTTGTGGTAGATCTGGTTGGCGTAGTAGTAGCATTATTCAATCTTCTTATTCTTATCTTACTTATCGCAGTGCTCTCTTATTAGGGTGCTTTTGTTATGCAATTCTCCGTTGGGAATTTACCACTTATGCAGATTATTTCCATGCTTCTAACACCAATCCTTGTCGTTTGCTTATATCATTAAGCCTTATTATTAGCCGTGATGGCTTATTCTCGATGGTGCATCCTTAAAAACTAATCATACATTCATAAATTTAGCAAACTATTCACATGAAGACAATTCCATTAACATCTTCAACTCTGCCCATTCACACGACAATTCAACAATAATCGTACTAAAGAGTCACATTCTCCTCAAACTGCGCAATAATGCTGGTGTATAATCAGGTGAAAACCTGGCGATCTTTATGGGATAAGAAACAGAATGAGTAAGGACTGTGGCAGAGAGAGGCATTGAATTGTCCATATTTCAACAAATTGTTTACCCTTTCCGTAGTCGAATAAATTCCTTGCTGATACCTAATTTTGTTTAAAAAATCAAAAACTTTCCAGGATTGGATGTGGATGCGTGATTCATGGTCAAATTTATGGTTGAGGATAATAATAAGAATGATTAGTGCTCAATATGGTAATGCTGATAGATAATTATACCACACATGTTATCAACATATGGTAATAATAATACCAGTAACAATAACAATGATAGTAATAATAACAATGGTAGCAATAACAATAATAATGTCACTAATAAGAGCAACTATAATAATGCAAGTGAGGATAACTATTATTGCTGTTATTTTTGCAAGAAAAATGATGAAAGCAATGAATTTGAGACTCTAGGAATAAAACTGCCATCCTTGTTTTGAATTCGACTGCTATAATATACTTCACTTCATCCATCGCTGAACGAGCTCAACTCGAAACCCATTCGCTTCAAATCTTCTAATTAACAACAAATGAAGTGTACTCTTCATTTTCTATTGCTTGACAAAAACAGTCCGACAAGTGGTTTTTTTGTTTGTTGCTCTCCTCTCGAAACTACGGATGAAAAATCCGCCTTGAACATATTCATTGTCCACTCCAATGTCCTTTTTTGATACAGAATGGTTTTTTTTGCCAGGGCAGTTCTTGAGCTCACATGTTTCGTAGATGTCTAAAGGGAAAAAATTAGACCCAGACTTCAGGTTCAGAATCAGGTATAGGATTGTGTTCAAAGTCTTTGGCAATTATAAAATGTCCAAAGAATTTTCGGCGTTAAAAGTGGTCCCTCAACCTTTTTTCTGTCTCCTGCAAAACATTCAAAGCAATTCATCGTGATGAACACACATGAAGTCGTTCATTGTTCCCCAAGCTCCTATCCGGATAAAATCTCTTTCACTTATTCCATCAGTATCATTTCTGTTTTTATGGAATCTATAGATCCTTCCAAAGAGCAGCCTGTTGAGCGAAATGAAATTATTGTCAGTTAAATGGTTGAGTAACAATGGAGAAATGAATGGTTAACGAGTTTGATTCTTTAAAGAAATGTGCACAATTGATGGAAAGTACATTATAGGGAACCGGTTAATACTCATTCACACAGCAATTCTTTTACACACCTTCAGTCACGAACGGAGCTTCTTAACATCATTATAGTGTCATTCGATCACCATCCATCTTCATACACCATCTGAATCTATTTCGTGTCTCATTGAATGTCACTAAAATCACTTGCGGATATTTTCAGAATGCATTCGAATGCTCGCTCTCAATATTTTCGACCATACGCATGCAACAATAAATATACTTGAAGCTCTCCTCGCAGTTCTTCGACATACTTAAAATTAGTTGTTTTTGGGATAGCTTTCCTCTCTAGTGAGATCCATATGAATTGACTAGCATAAATCTCCAACCAGTCAGTACAACTTGAGTTAAATTAGAAAGAACCATCCTGAATAATTTAGAGGAGGAATTTATTTTTCAACCGTTAGCGAGAAGTATCTTTTGGTTTCGCTGCAAATCAGCCATTCCAAACAAATACACCCCCCCGATAAGTTCAACAGTTTATGTTTCCAGTTCATATTTCAAAAGTAATTTCTTCATTCATTCCAGCAAATAGTACTTTGGTAATAAATTGCGTTGACAAAAAAATTACCGGCAGCAGTTGAAGGGTAAAGTGACAAACGTTTGTACAGATCAAACTCGCTCGAAACCAAACGCTGAACATATCAGCGTAACCCGACTGATCAGTTTTTTCTTTTAAACACTACAGTATCCTCCAGTATTCATCAACAAACTCGTTTTGAAAGGAAGAAACGTTGCAGAGGCGAGAAGCAGCAATCGCTGTGAAGAGAAAGCGGTGTAATGTAAAAAATGCACATCAACCGATGTGTTATTTGAACATGAGTGTGCGCTTGTCGATTGCAGTCAAGGAGTGATGGAAGTGGAACGGAATGGAGAAATGACTCCTAATAAAATAAATCAACTTTTTTGTAAAATAAACTTTTTGTTCATTCCATTCATACGGTGATTTCGGAGTATTTCTGTAATTTTTCTGAAAAAATTATCAGAAAAAGTTTTTGCAAGATGAGAATGTGTAAATGAATTTCTTTGGTGATCAATACGAGACTAAATTTCACATGAGTTGATATACAAGGTACCAAACCTGAACTTATAGATACAGTAAGGAAATTAAATTGAAGGTTCTATAACAGGATACTTCTTGGACAGTTGGAACGGAAAGTCAAAAAAGCAGTATACGAATCAATTATTGAAAAAAAAAACACGAAATCAGTGCTTATCAGTTGAACAGATAATTCGTCGGATTGAATTCATTTGACGGTTTCCATTAGGATAAGTTATTGGTAGCGTGTTATTTCATGGTCACAATGTTATGCGGCTGAGCACTTTCAGATAATTGTTGAATTTTTTATGATCTCGTTTAGTATTGGTGAATTCGCTGAATGAGTGAGACAGTTTTGCATGAGTAACTGAACATATATTTATATGAAATGATCAATTTAAATTTAATTTGTTGATGAATACACGAAATACTATGATATGAATGATAGAATTGAACGCGCTGTGAAACTGTTTATTTTTACGAAAAAAACAGCATGATTCGAGAGAAAAATGTTTTGAATAGTATTCAGTCGATGATAAGTGGAGACCGTTGTGGTGGATGAGCTGAGAGCGCATTTCAGTGTTTCTTGAGAAGGAATACGCTGCTGCGTGGCGGGCACGGGCAGTAGTGTGCATCTGGACCAGGCAATCCTGCGCTGCCAGCCTGAAATTTTCATATGCATTACTGTCTGCTTGAAAATTTTATAAACGCATTTTTTCACTGATCTCAAATGTAGCACTGCGTTTCTTGTCAGTTTGAATGCATCATATTGGTGCTTGATTCTTTGGTATTTGCACAAAAAGTAATTCAAATCTGAAGATGAAGAGAATGATACATACTGGTCCTGGGCGGCCATCCTTTCCGGGACGTCCATCGCGTCCAGGTCTTCCGTCTGGACCTTTGTCTCCAGGCTCTCCATCGGCACCCTTCTCGCCATCTTTGCCTGGCTCTCCGGGTGGTCCACGGGGTCCAGGTGGGCCTTTTGGTCCTTGCGGTCCCTTTCCGCGCTTGCCATCTTTGCCTGGGGGTCCTGGCTGACCGGGACGGCCTGCGGGTCCTGCAGGTCCAGGCTCTCCTGGTTCGCCAGCTGGGCCTGGTGGGCCGGGTTTTCCTGGACGTCCCGGTGGGCCAGCGTTTCCTGGTGGGCCGGCTTCTCCAAGCTCTCCGTCAGGTCCAGGTGGTCCAGGTGGTCCTGGTGGGCAATCGATGCAAGCAGTGGGCATCTCATATGTGGGTTTGGTAGCAATTCCGGGAACACCAGGTGGTCCGTCTTTGCCGTCTGGTCCATCGGGTCCTTTGTCTCCTGGATCACCACGTGGTCCTGGTGGTCCAGCTGGGCAGCCTTCAGCTGATGGACCGCAATCTGCAACAAAATCATTCTAGCATGAATTTCATTTTATTTCAATCACCGCAATGGATTTCAACGGAACAGTTCTGATATCCTCCAGGTTTACTTTCAAATCAATGCGCTCTCAACCCCAAATGTAACTTACGGCATCGATCAGGAATTTGACGTTTCGCACGTCCGAAGAGGCTTGCGAATGACGGTGGCGCATCACTTTTGCCGGATGGGTTCATATGCAACAACAAAATTCGTTGCCACGTGTCATCGGCAACAATCTGAAACGACAAATTCATTTCAGCTGAATGCTAACAGCCATTCACAAACTGCGATTATGAAAAATCCCATGTTCTAGTGATTGCTTTCATGCAGCATTCATTACTTCTCAACCCATTTATTGCTTATCCTTTTTCTTTCCCATTTAACAGAGTTTCTCTCGCTGTGTTCCCATTTCAGAATCCCACTTTCAATTATGACAATAACATGCACATAATCTCATGCAAACTCGCAACCCACATCAACCTCTCATGAGCTCCTCAATTCCCACTGAACTTTCCGTACAAATCCAGGCATATTCTATTCAAGCAGTTGTTATACCTAGCGCATTACCATCAAATGAATTTGTGAACGCACTCACCCTGAATTCACCCATTTCATCCATAACATCATCGTAAAGGCTATTAATGTCGTTGTAGATAATGCATACTGCGACGAGCGACATGATAATCACGAAAACGCTGCCCGCCGTAGCGAGACCGACCATTAACTTGACGCTCATCTTTCCGCCTGAAACTTAGGTAACAAATTTGGTATTTTGTTGAGTTACTTACAGTTCAGTTGCTGATTGATTCGATTCGCGTGTAAAAGATTGGAGAAGATGACAATGAAATGGAAGTTCATGGAATATGGTTCTAAATTAGTTCATTCACTATGCGATTTGCAATATTAGACTTTGTTCGGAAAGTTGGTGCAGTGAGCTTTTGTAATAGTGGGAAACATTTCTTAAAAACTTATTTAATTGCGAGTGAACGTATGATCAGCGATGCGCTTTAGTCACGTGGAAGTCACTAGCGTTATATTGTAGCAGATATCATGCAAATATGGAGCATCGAAATGCACTCTGACGATTTTAAATTCGCTTCAAAATATTTTATAGCCGGAGGATGTATGATGCTGTCAAAAATCAGCAGTGTTCATTCATGATCTGGTGACATAGATCATTAAGTGTTTCAACAAATGGTCGATGTCAATGATTCACTAGATACCGTATCATAACAGTGGATCTTCGGATAAGAATCTGATTTCGAAATTAATTTCCAAGATTGTCCAAAAATTGTCTCGTTCTGTTTTCTTAAGGAGCAAAGAGATTCAAGAATGCGATACAAATTCGAGAGGTATATACATACACTGAATGATTATCTAAAGAATTAGCAAATGAACGATGAAGACGCAGTGGTTGATATTATGATCAGGAATGATTTTGTTGTTTTAAGATAAGTAGTATATCATCGATGTGGTTGTTTGATTGGATGAAAGTATAGTGAAAGTGGAATGAAGTAAGCGAAAACTGAAGCGGAAATATTGAGAGTCGAGTTGCTCGAGGAGTGGTGCTGATGGGCTGAGAGCACAACTGGTAATGTTGGTGGTTGTATGAGTTTTAGAAATGGTAAGCACCTTATATACCTGACATAACAACCGCGCCTCCGTCAGTTTATATGCTCTTTTTGTGACATAACGCAAACGCAGCTATAATTCATCGTCGTCGGTTTCAGTGAGGCGGTAAGCGGGTCCTAACGATGTTTAAAAAGTTGTTTATTGCTGAGGTTGTGCACAGGTGAGGAAAGAGAATGACGAAAAGAAATAAAGGTTAAATGAATAAAGGTGGCATTTATTCTGATAGATCAGCATAGAAACGATGATGGGCATTTGCAACTGACAGAATACTGTGCCTGTGGAAGGAGAATGAATTTAGAGAGAAGAAAGAAACGTGGTTGTATTTGCTGGTGCATTAGTTGATGTTGTTTTATTTTATTTTATCTTATTCGATTTGATTTTATTTCATTTAACTTCTTGATGCATAAGTAAGTGGTGGTGATCATTATTATTATTATTATTATATTGCATCAACAACAAACTTGTCTTAAAACAGCTACAAAAAGCGGACGATACACTGAGACGTACGTTATTTTGGATGTGTATTTGTGTGTCAATGCAATATACCTGTATGCACATATTCCTGAACGACAGCATTGTCTAACTGCTACGTTTCATACAGCACATGATGCATGCACTTAACCGTTGGGATTCTTTCTTCACTCCCTTCTCATTCATTCACTTTCGTTCCTTTCTCACAGTTTCGAATTCCCTTCGCCCACTCCACTTCGTTCCTTCCCCGCGGATAAAACATTCTTTACCGGTTCGGTTTTTTCACTTCACCTTTTCATCTCTATCCTAATAGCATCAATGTATTCCTCACCGCAATTCAGCGACTCTGTCATGGAAAGGACATCATTTTTTTTAGTGCATACAACTGGAGAATTTTGTTTAATGAATGAATGAGGCACTATCAATCGTCTCTTTCTGATAATCGTTTCTGAACACCACGTTATGCTAATCCATTCAAGAGCTTGATATCTGGTTTTATTGAAATATTCAAGAGTGGTGTATGACCGGATGCGAAAAAAAGTTGATTAAAGAGAAAAAATGCAACCACGTAATGTGACCGACATTTGGCCAGATATGGGAACTTTGAGATTTGAAACGATCACAAAGAATCGTATTCGCATTTTCAGTACTGAGCAAAGGTCCAAACTGCGTGAAAAAAAACGGTTTATGACACATCATAATAATGACAATTTGTAACATAATAATAGTAAAATACAAAGTGCATTCAGATGAGTGCGATAACTCGATACATTTTATTAGGTGCTAAACATTTCAGTTAAATAATGTATCATGCTGAGAGGATATAACGAACACGCTGAGAATATAACGATCACTTATGCATCACTGTTTCGACGAATGTTCGTTCTTCTCGTATGATACCCCCTCGGCAGATCCCCTCATGCATAAATCCCACGCCAATAGAAAAAAAACTGGAGCGGCAGTCTGATTGAAATCGGGTCAATGGGATCATACAGCTGTATTATACCTCCTTGGAGTGATTCCGGTCGTCGAAATTTCCTCATGGTTTTTCATCATTTTGTGGTTGCCATCTGATGAAGGCAACACTGAAGATGCCTGAAAGTAGTCTAATAAATAACGAATTAATGTTGTTCAAGAGTGGGAACTAACTTCGCAAATATTATGGTCGAACTTTTGCCGGATTGTCCTGTTCTAGTCTATATTCTCGTTTTTGAAACTGTTCTGTTCCTACACGTGCATTCCCAGGCCGTTCTATCCCCTTCTTTCGTTTAAACTATTCTATTCCAGTGAATTGAATTTCCGTCTTGTTGCGTTCCGTTCTAATGGACCAAACATAATCAGAATAATCTAACTGGAACAGAGACAACCGCATTCCTACGGTTCACTCTGATCACTCACTTGCATTCATATCATTGTTCGAGTGGAGCATATCTGCATCCTTGATTCTGACCAGAAAGAAATTTTTTGCATGAATTTTTCCCCAACTCATCGTCATATTAACTGAACGCGAAAAATCAACTGGAATTTGCCCTTAATCACCGCGAATTGATCATTTTCTATTGAATTATTTCGTGAAAGTTCGCTCCTCTGAAGCTTCTCAACTCATGTGTAAAAACTACTTTCCCTTCTCTCAGTCTCTAATTACCAATTAATTTTTCCCACAAAAACAAAACTGAACGTCTAAATGGAATATTGTTTGTGTGCATGCATTAATTAAAAAAGCAAGTTCTGCAGTCTTCTACATCATATCGTGAAAACGTTTCAACGACAATCTACACTGCTCACTATTTCATCACATTCATATATATATATATAATATATATATATATATATATATATATATATATATATATATATATATATATATTATATATATATATATATATATATATATATATATATATATATATATATATATATATATATATATATATATATATATATAATAAAAATTTAAGTCATTTAAGTATATGTTATACATTTTGAGTATATGTTAGACGAAAATAAAAATGGCAAAATGATATAAATGGATGTAGTGAATAATTCATTTTTGAGTGTTTGAATCAGAAGCTGACTGCAGTCGGATCATTCATCCTGATTAATGCACATAAATGACCTGTTGTTGTTTAAGAGCATCATAAACAGGTGTGCCTTGTTCAGCGACAGCACCTCCTCGAAGTGAAAGACGAAGTTGCGCAAATAATGAACCCCTCAGGTTCTCCTGTAATAAGAGTCTCATTCGAAACCACCTCCTTCACATATACGATGAGTGAATTTGTGCCTTCTACACTTCCTCCTCCTTCAGGTACTTACTGTTTAAAATCACTAAATGTGTCGTATCCGAGCATAATCAAGTCTCATTTGATCTCTATTCAGCATTCCCTAGTAGTACTGTATGAACTCTGTGCATTTCTCAAGATGATTCCATCATCAGCGAATAAAGTTTATTACGACTTTCATGTTCAATTGAAATTACACTGACCGCAAGACATCCAACCAGTGATCCAACATTCCCTTTGCGGGCATCAATTCTTGAACGGTACAAGAATTCGCCGAGTGCAGCGATCATCGACGCGATCATACCACCCATCAGAATATAAAATATTCCAGCCACTTTACTCAGATTCAAACTCGCGTTATGTCCATCCTTCAATGAAAAGTGGAACAGTCTCGCAGTTAAATTGAAAATTCTTTAAAAATGAACGAAAATTTTGGATTAATGGGACTTTCATCGTTCTCGTTTCAAACAACGTAATTTGAACTCACGACTGTAATTCCTTGATCACATTGTCCTCTGTCATACCACCATTTATTCTCTAATTTTTTAAGTTCACCTCTTTCTTGCATCGCAAGAATTGCCAAGTTGATTTGATCTCTGCAAGGTTCAGTCATCTCTTTCAACTACATTGGTACCACCCAAGCATAATTTCATTTGCACTTCTGCTCCACTTGGGCTTTAGTAAGCTTGTTTTTTTTGGCTTTGCAAAGCTGGAATTGAAACGATGAATTTGTTTGAATTGTTTAATGCAGCTATGTTTCATTTGAATGCATTTTCCACTTCTCCTTTTTAAGGAATCGCTTCAGCGCTCTTCACCGCCAATAAGATGAACATTCCAAAAAAACTTCAAGTAGTCGCACCGACAATTTGTGTCGAATATTTTTGTCTCAAAACTTGTTTTATGCATATGTGTGTGTGTAATTTGTTCGTTCTAAAACGTTTCTCATACAATAGCAAGAATTTATTTTCCAGCACTATGAACGTATATTCGTTTCTGGGGTTGGCGCATAATTTTCTGCTCCGTCAGTGCAATGCATAATGCTCATTCAAAGTGAACATCTTACTTGTACGGGGATCCAAAGGGTGTCGCCACACCGTAACCAACTGAATTCAAGTTTGCACCTAAAATTTGAGCATACTGATGCAAATATTCTGAGAGAGTAGGATGACAATTGAGAAGAAACCCAACTGAATTGACCATCACATAATAATATCGAGGAAACAAAGTGGAGAAACGTTATGTTCATACCAACTTTCATGGTGTCACACGGTTTTCTGGTGTTTGCATACTCGTTTGCGGTTGCTTCAAGTAAGAACGCATACCTCCCCTTATGATTACGTACACGTTCGATTCCTTCTGCGTATGTTGAAGTGAACACTGTTGGTACCTCAATTAAGTTTCTACACTTTTTAAGTTTGAAACCACTGCCACTTCGCTTTTGCAGTGAACCTTAATCCAGTCCTATGCAATAAGAACGTTATGCTCTCTTGATTCTTTCTGCAAATGGATCGTGTTTTCATCATTTCCTGTTCACATTCATTGTTGCGCTATTGCATGCAACTCAAAAACAATTCGTATCTCTGTTCAGTTTACAGCAGAGGAATTCGCAATGATATCGTATCGTAAAACCCACTTGCGATTCCATGTAACGCCACATTCGTTGATAAATTTGCAGTGATGAATACTGAAATGGGTTTTGATTATTTCAGAGTTAGTGGAGGCAGTAGAAGAGAGCGTAACAGTTGATAACGTATCATTTCAAAGTTCGAACTCGGTGAATTGTTCAACCCTACATGATAAATTTGATTCTCTTCTCTCAACAATTATGTGGATTCCGAATAACACAAATCGTGCAGAACAAATCCAGAAAAAAAAATTGCTCGTTTGATAAGTTGTATTGGATAAACAAAGCAACTCTCAATATTCACGTCGATTTCAAGAGAAACTGCACGTAAACTCCGCATAGACGGCTGCAGTGAAATGATTTTGAGCTGAGAAAATTGCACTCATAAGCATGATCACTCACACATTTGTTTAATAGTCAGATTAGATGCAATCATGACAAAAATGAATACGTGCCTTGAAGAACTGTGCCGTCGAACCACCTATTTGAATTCCATACTTGATCTTGGTTTGTTTAGCAAGATCCTCAACTGATTCAATCGGAGCTTGCATCTTTTCGAGTGTCAAAAAAGCAGCTAAGTTTGCAGTATAAGATGAGACGATTATCATCGTGAAGAACCACCACGCACTACTCGCAATTCGACCACTGATCGATCTATACACTATTCATTTACTTCAGAACATGCTTCAGAAGTTGAACAAAATTTTTGCAGTGAACAACAAACTTTGGTGTCAGTACCACCAAAAACTGTCATAAAAGTTCACTTGATTCAGTGGATCACTGATCAAAACTTGCCTCGGCAATATATCAGTTCCTTGTTGCATGAAGGCAGCTAGCGTAAACCAAAGACAATTATAGACCGAAAAATCGTTCGATATTGTGAAGCCGTTCCCATTGGGCATCTCCTCAACGCGCCACTCATATGGCGAAAAACGAGATACGAGAAATATTACAACCGAAACCTTAAATTGAATCTTTTTTTTCTGAAATAATTTCACTTCCTTGAATGTGCTTCATGCATAAACAGCGACATAACATAAGCATGTCGAAAGCGTTTGTATTGGCTATTCGTATTTGAGAATGAAAAAGTGGATGTTTGAGTGCGATGCATTTTTTCAATAGTCGCATGATATTAATGACATAAAGCCATCAAACGGCATTACAGAACAACGCTAAGTTGAATTTATAATATCAGAATATTCGCTATTAAAGTGCGCAATTCAAATACTCACTCCGACATACGCAAATATAATGTACATCCAAATTTCGGTGCTCAACGGCTGCATAAAAGAGAATACTGAAAATTCTTGTTTATCGGGTTTTTTGATCATGATGCTGATCCCGGTTGTCATAAACGGTTTCGAGAAATCGACAACACGTTCACGATCCTGAAGAACACATGATTGCATATACTGCTCGTGAAAATGGTGACAGCTTCGGGGAATACCGAGAAATTTTTTCGCATCTTTTTCGAGCAAAAAGAAATACTACCGATTGTTGGAAGGAAATTTAATCAAAAAAGAATTGTGGTCCTCGGAATTAATATTCCTACGGGAAATAGCTATGAAATTTCATCTTGAATCCTTTTTAAACCCCTGCAAAACGTGTTGTTTCTGAATGCTTCTGGCTGTTTTGATATTAATGATTTTGTAAAAATAGGCGTCATCCTCAACGGCGTATAGCAATATCGACCTAAACAGATGTAAACTGGAAAATAAATTTGCAACGAGCATCGTTTAACTGAGGAAGCAGTTGCTATTTGTACACCCTTTATCCAACGTATGTGAGGAATTACAATGGAATCTTAAATGGTCATTTCTAGAATGTGATCTGCATGATCCTATCTAATTGTAAGGGCGATTCACAACAAAACGAATGTGTAAATTTGAGCATTATCTTCATTGGTATCGGATGCTGAGGAAAGTATGACTTTAATAATATACAGCAGCTATTACTCGAACTGGAGTTTAAGCAAAACCTGATTTATGGTAAGTGATGCAACGCAAACGTCAGCAGTACCGCTCAATAGCGCTCCAATACTGCCATCCCATGAACCATCTGGTTGCCTTGCTCCTTGATTACTTGCCAACATGATTTCATATTGGAAATCTTCTATCCTGAATGCATCTGATTGTTTTGCTTAATGATTGCTCGTTTTTAAGCAAAGTATTTATGAGCATGTACCAGTGAACAAGTTTAGAGACAATCTACACTGAGCATAAGAGGCTTGAATCAATTTAGGTGCACCTATCGGAGAGTAATTTGAGGAGATCAATGCAGAAGCCTTCGTAACGTTCATTGCCTTGACACTCGCTATGATTGGATGCCTCGCAACCTCGCTTGATCATCACGAATGGTTCTGTCTAAAATTCACTGAATTGGATGGTACATTAGATGTACTGATGAAATGTTTTAATGAAGACTGTTCGATAAGCACTAATTGAGTGTAAATGAAGAATATGCCACTGTCCCAGAAATATGAAGTACTCTTTATATAACATTTAATATTTTTCGATATTGAATTGAAATGATCGATCTCATAATAAATGACAAAAGTTGAACGACAATTCACGAGTTCATCGAGCCCAAGTCAAATGAAAACATTCACTTTAACAGTATTTATAAGGAATTAAACCGAGAGCAGAAATTGAAAGATATTATTCGGTATTTATTGATGGGATATCGTCGCTGTCCAGGAAACCATTTACGCTTAAACGGTGCCGCTTCTCAGCTAAACTTTTCGAAAAAAGATGCTGTTTTAATGTGGGAAGTCAATTTCTTTAGAATGGCAAAGAAATGAAAGTGCAACTCACAATAACTGTGATGACTCTAATGAGCTTACGCTCTCCTGAATCTTCCATTTGTTTTCTCGTGTGTTGAGCGATTGTTTGATTTGCGAAAAATCCCACACCTTGTTTCCAAACCATCATCTGAGAAAGTATTACGATACTATCATCGACATTTAATCACTACAATGCTTGTGTTAGTAATTTATTTCAAACCTCTTTGCGATTGAATGCAGATTTTGCGTTCGATACCAGATCGATCACTGTAACGTCGAAATTCTTCCTTAACCCGAAACGATCAAATTCGATACGACCACTCAACGTGCCATCCTTTTTGTCCAGTTTCAACTGGAAGCAAAAATTACGAACGAAAATTCAGAATGTTAATGAGGCGTTGAGTGACCAAAATGAATTCATCTAATTTTTCTACATCAAAGTGTAAACTGTTCGATTATCTTGAGCAGCATCATAGCATTTTCCCTGGCGCAATCATACTTCGGTCATTTTGACTGTTCTTCATAATATCCAGTGCGGCAATAAAAGCTCTTGTAACGTTTTAGCGTTGCTTCGATGCGCGAGTAAAGGGTCTGAAGTATAATCAGTAAATAATACTGAAATTGATTACCCCTCTGAACACTCTCGCAATAGCTTGGCCGTGTTCAAATGTGGTGAACGGTCTTTGCGGATTATTAAAATCCAAATTTGGATGACAATATATTCCTGGATAACCACGATTATACAAATCCCCGTGACGGAAATTCTGCCTAAACAATGAGTCATTCCGTCGCAAAGTTGCTTGAAATGCAGCTTTTGCAACTAAAACCGCATCGTAGACAAACGCAGCACGACCTCTTAAATGACCGTTCTGAAAGATTGAAAGGTCATTAATTGTTGAAGACACTCATTGTTGCGGTCGCAGAGTTCACAACAATTTCTATGAAGATCAAAGTGATCCTCTGTTAGCATTCGTAAACAATTTCCATCATCAATAAATTTGCTGCCATATCCACGCAAATATGATCAATACACATTGTTGCTATTTGAGCAATAAAAGTCTTTCGTCGGTTTCGATGTTCAATTATATGGTCCGGAAAAGAGTTGCTTAGGCTGATGGATTGGAAGTGTTAATTAAAGCGAAGTCCGTTCATAAAGGTATCAATTCTCTGCGAAACCGCAAACAGAAGTGAATGAATATTTCTTATACGATTCCAAAGAATACCTCCAACTGCACTTGATACATTCCTCGCGAAGACGTCTCATTCACTAAATGTCTTCTCAAATTCCAATATTCTTTCGTTTCTCGATCAATTATTTGGAATCCAGAGATATTGATATTTCCACTCTCGAATAGCTCCACATCATGCGGCAAGAAGTCCTTTATATTTAGCAAAATTTTCACCATATTACTAACCAGCTAACAGGTTCGATTTTTTAAGTAAAAACTAATCCCTAGCTAACTGCTTCGAGTTACCGTATTTTTATTGCCTCTAACAAACTTACAGGAATATAACTAACAAAAGAACCCCATCAATGATGTTATTGCGCCTCACTGAAAAATCTCAACTTTCCAAACATTAGCTGCATTAAATTTGTAGTGAATACGTACAAAATTAGCCACAACATAATGATACTGTAACTGGTTGAACTGCGCTGAGCGAATTGCAGCCAACATGTGCTGTTGACGAAACGATGAGGATGCATCCAGGATTATTCTCCTGCAATATTCTCAGCTCCAGCTTCTTTAATTTATCTCATCCCAATTCTGACTGCTCATATTGGCATCAATGAGTGAATTGTTATTATCCCAGAAGTGCATCGGGCAATTTTGTAAGTGGAACGCATCAGGTCAAATGATAAAAGACAAAATATTAACAATAGATGCAAATATTGACTTGCTTGAATCATTCATCATTCGATTCACGTGGAAACGTAGAAGAAAATCAGAGAATTGTTCAATATCGCGAGGAATGCGAACCATCTCGGTGTTCACGGATAAATTACTTTTTCTATGCAGATGATAGTATATCCACTGAAGCGTAATTGCAGCTGCAATGTGAACAACAATTAACCACTCACTTCACAGAACGACTGAGTTCATTCTATCAGCCATTAATATCCTTTCGTTTTTCATTCATCTTTTGATAATTCGCTGCGTAAGATTAATGTTCTCTTTTCGGCGTTAACAGCATCACTACGATAAATTACAGGAGAAAGGACAGAAAATGGATCAGCATCACTCTAATACATTTTCATTTCCAGACTAAGAAATCGCTGTTTGAAAAAGTTCTAATTTTAAAATTTTTTGACACTTTTTGAAATTCAACTTTATGCACTTATTCACTCACAATTTTTTCCGTCGTGCATATAAACAACTTCGGTCCATCTCTTGTGCAATATAAGATCAGCAATGATTTCCGCAGTTGGTGGACGGATGCTTATTTCGAAACTGAAATTGCCGAACAATATCATTCTTAAATTGTGATGTTCATTTTACTCAGATTCACAGAAATTGTTCAAATTAATTTTCAGCGTTCAAAATGTACTGCTGATAACATTCTGAACGAAATACGATCAAAATGAAAAGCTTAGATGCTACTTGTTGAAGAATCCATCAGACGGTATCACAGGTGCAAGATCCCAGTTAATAAGTGGCATTTCCAAGTTGTCAGCCACACCAACAAATGCTTCATGTGCCCTACCGCTATCGCCGCACATTATAGTCATCATTCCTTCACGCAATTCCTCACATACTGCAATGATCAAAACGCGCATGCGATTGCTGATATAACTATCATGGTATGATTAACATTGGCCCAAAAAATAATTGTCACTTTCATCAGACTGTGTTATCTGAGAAACCGGCGAATGGATGCATGAATGTAATTATATACCAGTATTAATAACATTCCAAGTGTCAGATTCAGTCGCTTGCAGGTGATGATTTTTCAATTCGAGTTTGAATGGATTTTTGCGGTCATTATTATGTAAACGTTCACTATAGCGAAGTGTAGCCAACACGCCTTGATCAACGTCTTCGGGGAATGTGTACGACCCTATAATCACATCTAATCGTTTCCAACAATCATCTATGAAAATGAAGTTGCTCGAGTAACTAAATATGTAATATGATATTGCTGACTGATGAATGAGTTAGAATGAACGAAATGAAACTGACTCATCGGAATTTTGGCAGGATACGAGAATAGGGTTGTAACTAGAAAGTTTATGAAGAATGATGCGATAGTTCGAACGTCCGTACGCATTGTGGATGCAAAACTGCTGAAAGTTTGTCGTCATTATACAAATGCTACTCCAAATGACCACAACGAATACTGTTTGGAAGAAGCCATAATGAATAACTGATTGTGCTTCTGAAAATGCTTATACAAATGCTCGCAATGAAACTGACTAGCATTGTTCATATTGCTGGTAATACTATTGTATAACTTTCACTAAAGTTACCGTTATTGTTATTAGTGGTGATGATATCAGTCACTTGTATGAATAACGTTTTCAGGGTCAAAACTATCACAACTGTTGACTAGTGACAGCACTGAGAGTACTGTTTTTAACCACTGCAATCTTCAGCAACAATTCAATTTCCGTCATCGTCAACAGAAATGAGCAAACGTGCATGCTTAACACTTTTGTGTCAGCAATCAATTATTACGCTTAATCTGAATCCACTGATCAAGTTAGTGCAGGTTTCTTCTCTAAACAGTTTTGGGTATGTTTTGGCAAAAGTTAAGCGGCAGTCAAAAGTTTCGGATGAGCTTCTTCAGTTGGTTTCAGTGCATCTCACAAATCGATTAATCATTGGCCATCGCTTTGAACAAGCGATCAATTGAGACATGTCGAAACACTTCATTCAATTTCGTAATTCCTACTGGATAAAATAAGAACTATCCATTATCACTTTAAATGAACAACTAACTTCGTCTTCGATATCAAACGCAAATGTTTTATATTTCAGTATCGCTTCCAATCATCCAGCATGAATTACCATCCTCGCAACATCATAGTCAATAGTTTCTAATGCAAAAAATTCGACACCCCCGCTTCGAATACCTTCAAGAGCGTGTCCAAAAAGTGGAACAAATGTTGAGGTATACGCTTAGCAGGGGATATGAATTAGGTGACACGAGTTGCCTACAATGTAGATCATAAACTTGGGGTTGGGAGAGCAAAAAGTGAAATGATCAACGGACCGAACGCAGTAAAGATTTGGTTGAGGTTGGCTGAAGTCGACGTGAACGGAGTAACGAAAATGAATTCAGTGATGAAAAGCATTTAGAAACGTTGAACAAGTTTATCGTTAAGTGATGAGTTTGCTTGTGCTACGCTATGTAATAAATCAATTACGGGGCAAGTTGAATTTGTTGATGTGGGGAAATGTTCAGTGATGGTACTTAAAAGGTAAAACATCTTAGAGTTGCATGCGGCGAGTGCTGAGATGCGGATATGAAATCAGATTATTCAATTATCGTACATATTCAGATGCATATGTTGATTCGTTCGTAGGTAGAAGAGATTGATGAACCATCTGAATGCTCTTCGTTCACAATGCTTATCCAAGCACAGCAACACCCTTCCGCATCATCTCTGTACTGCTCAATTGATCGACCGAATAACATCACCACAATAAGAAGGCAACGAAAGTCTCTAAGCAACTATTAAGGGAGTGTTAGCATGATCATAAAGCACTCAAGAAGATACCTTATAATGGTTACAACTACCCGAGGGGAAAAGAGCACCAGCATAAATGATTACTCACTTGATTCAATTATCGCACCGATAACCTCATATGTTCAAGCAGCACAACTCCTTATAATTTCATCACCTTCATCCCATCTTTCAAATTCATCCGTCAATACAATACTATATTAATATTCTTCAAAGTTTTTCGTCGCAAACAACACTAACCGAATGTTCACAGTATACGTATCCTCAAATACAAACAAAAATATGAATAAGCAAATGTCAAGAGAATAATTTAGAAACGTTCGGTTTTTAAATGAGTTGTGTTAGTGCACTCAGCTAATGTGTTTCATGATAAGCTTATGGGAATGAACGAAAAAAAAAGAGGATCAAATATCGAACACGCTATGGATTTTAAAAAACTTATAAAAACCAAGTCGAGTTACTCGCATTCTCGCAGAGCTTGTGTGGAATTGAGATTGAACTGGATGCGTAGTGAACGAACAAAGCAGAGAAGAGGGATTTAATTAAGTATGAAAAGAGGGTGGTAGGATTGAATTGCTCGGATTGATGTGAAGATCAAAAGGATAATATTAGTTGAAAATCGTCGAAATAACAAAATTCGAGCACTACATTGATTGCTGTTGCTTGTTCAGTTACCAATAAGACGGAAACAAATGTTATCAAACATTATGTGATGCGTTCTGTTTAATTTTAGAATTCACGAGTATTTTGGATGTAAAAATCGAATATTCTAACATTCGACCACAAGCAACAGTCGTAAAAAGATAACAGTGAAATAATAACAATACTAATAACAAAAGTACCAATAGTAGTAAAAGAAGTAACAATAAAAGTGCTTTCCTAACAAATCTCATGTCGTCTTTTGGAACAACCAAATGCGTACAAGCATAAAAACGAATGTTCTATTGCCGATTGCATCGTTATATATTGCATCTAATACCCATTCATTGAAGCACCAAATAACTCAAAACATTTCACTTTTCAACCTCCCAATAAATCATTTTCTCCTTCAGATTCACAGACGATCCCATCGCTGTCCTCATATTTCATAAGTCCTCCTCTCATTCCTCGAATCCATTCAATTCTTCCTCATTCCTTGTTGTATAATCGTTTCCCGATTCTATAGTAAAACGGCGATTTACTAATGCAAAACGGGAACGCAACGGAAATTAACAACGAGTTTAGTATAGATATCACTGAAAACATTCACATCAATACAAGTGCTCAGTGCTAATATAGCAAGACAAACAAGAATCAGGTAATTGCAAAATGAATAAAATTTAAAATCATATTAATTGCATTTTTTTCGCCACACAGCATGTGTATATACACACTCCGTAAATATACGAAGTCAGAAGGGCGATTGTTCCGAGAGTCTATATTCTCAAGTGTATATGTCTAACTGGTGGTGCAATCCAATTGTTGGTTTATGCATTCATCCAGTTGCACATCACTACAGATATAATAGCAGCACACATGTATTGATGCTTTTTGAAGACGTTTTCCGAGAGCATCACCCCTCTTCATGACTATTCATCAATATTGCTGATGCTTTTCTGAGGTTAAATTTATGTTTCTTTCCAACTAAACTGACTACTTTATTGAATTTATTTCATTGTGTGTTTCTGAAAATGTTATTAATTACAAAAAATATTCATTGTTGCACAAATATCAACAACGCGAAAGAGCGTTCACAATGCAATTTCATTTCACGGTTGGACAATCAGTACATAAGTATGTCTTACTGTACAATAACAATAAATTTCGATATTCGTACACGTGAATTTATGTATACGCTTAATTATGCGTATGTATAATGTCATTTTATCTCGCGATGAGATCATTTACATTTACCAGTTATAACATTGAAGATTAATTGTTTAAGTTGATCAATGGATAGCGTGTCAAGATCCATATCCTCCGTGAACGGTGACTCGCAAGTTGGCTGTAAACTGGCAGTGTATGTGATATTGATTGCAACACTTAATGTTTAAATTACTCATTGGACAGACGAGCAGATACAATGAATGCAGCAATTGTTGTTTATGGATAACTGAATCATGCTTATAATTCAATGACTGCCGTGAATGGTATACCTCGTCAGACGGGTCATAGTATTGCTGCAAGAAGGGATGTGCAAGTGCTTGATCGACGGTGATTCGAGAATTGTGATCGAATGTTAGCATTCTGTCGAGTAACTTCAACGCCATCGAATCAGCATCTTTGTACAACTTTTTCCACGGTTGTTTCTGCTGAACTGGCATTGACGCTATGTAGGATCTTGCCTGAAGAAAACCACATCCCGTATTATTTTGATTGTATCTAGCTTCTGAAATGATTGTATTTAGCTCTTCAACGGAATGCAAACTTTCGCCGAATTTCGTTCGCTGAGCCGTCAACTGCGAGTTAAAGTATGCGTTCGCTGATTGATAAACTCTTAGAGGTGACTTTTCAATATCTGATTAAATTTCCACATAAGTGTTACTTACACTGCTGTTTGCAACACTTTTGAGGTCATCCTCTGACGGCGATCCAATAGTGGCGAATATGAGTTGTAAATGTTCGACGTAGTTTTTGGCTGGGAAGAGTGGTTTATTATTGAACATTTCTGCGAGAATACAACCCACTGACCACACGTCTATCGCCTTCGTATAGCACTTCGAGCTGCACATTACCTCTGGTGCACGATACCACCTTCAGTGAAAATTTCAGTGAAGAAATGGGCGACTTTATGGATTTTCGTTTTTAGTACATTCAACCATAATGGATAGTGAAAACGCAAATTATTAAAAAGATACGTGAATGAAAGAAGTTAACGCCACCTGGTTGCGACGTATTCAGTTAGTGCACCAGAATGATCTTTACTTGGGTCAATCACTCGAGCCAGCCCAAAATCACATATCTGAATGGAGTTCGAACAGATAGTTTCATCTGATGAAACTTTGTGAATCTCAATGCATCCGTGTAATCGTCGAACGTTCAATACTTCTGGAGAAAGATCTGTGAAGATTTAAATGATATTTCACTGATATTCGTTTACCTTCAAGTCACAACTGTCGTTAACGAGTAAATTGGAAGGCTTTAGATCTCGGTGAATAACGTTCGCCGAATGAATATATTTTAAGCCTCGGAGAATCTGATAAAGGAAGAAGCAAATGTGCTCAGTTGAGAGACGTTGTCCTCGCAAACTTCGCAATACTTTATGCAAATCAGTTTGCATAAATTCTTGAACAATATAACTAAAAACGATATGAACCAAACATTAGATGAATTGAAAGTAACCCAAAGAAGAAAGAATTGAAAACCTCATGAGAACTTTGAATTTTTAACAGATGATATATAAAAAATTGAAAACTTGATGAGATGATACACAACAAGTGCAATATAACATATAAGAAACACGAAATATACACAAAAAACAATCGCTACAGAAATTACAATAACAATCTTAAATAATTCCTTTGAAGATTCGAATTCTCGGGGGGTGTCATTGATTTCAGGTCAAATAATCGTAACAGAGGCAGATTTTGTTTGATAGAAAAAAATCGAATTAGACTTACATAGTGCTCATTTTTTGAATGCAACTCGGCTGAATAATTTCAATGATACTGATTATCTGAAACAGATTACAATTCAGAATTTCCTAGAATGAAATTTGCTTTGCCACTGACATTACTTACTCTAAACAATTATCCGAGTCACCAATCCAGTTGACTCCTTTCACATTGCATTGATTTACAGCATCAAAAAGAATACGCTACATATTTTCTGAATTTTGATTTCACAAAATCAATTTATGTAATGAAACAATCAGCAACACACTGAAATAATATGATTGAGAATAATGAAAACAATGCGACTCGTAATCAAAAATGAACTGTATTTGCAACTGTATAGCAATTACGCAGATTTCTCGTTGTCAGCATACTATACTCACATTTTCGTGCTTCATTCTCGAGAGAATTTGAATCTCTCGCAGAGTTCGTTGACAAAATATCGAATGTGAGAAAGGAGTCATACGTTTAATGGCCACTCGTCTTTGTGTCGTTGCATCCAGTGCTGAACTGAAATGCAAAAAGCTGATAAAATTTCCGGTTTAAATTATAATAGTTAATAATTTTGAAGTACTTTATCGTACATTTATTATCAGCTCCAATTTTCTTGAAATAAGAATTCTCGAAATTCGCTCTCAGTGAAAGAATTCGCAAAGAGAGCAACAATGGCAAGGTAAAATCTCACTTAAAATGTGCAACACAATCGATAACACTTACACAACCATACCGTAAGATCCCTCACCAATGTATGATAAATTCTTGTACTTCGATGACACATCGAACGTTCTGCCATTCACTTCAACTAAAGTGCCACCGTTCGTGCATGTGCTAGTATGAGCCATACGCAAAGAAACCGTAAAGGTGTCGTCGTAAACTGAATAAGAGTCACAATGAGCAGCCCTAATCAAATGTAGTAATGACAATGAATCGAATAAATTTGAAGATTTAGGCAGAGGCTTTATGAGAGAGAGGATCGTTTGGTGCGCATTCAGTGGCGCAAAATAATGATAATGGTGGATATGATCGTATTGTAATGACTGAATGCAATATTATAATGACGAACTAGAAGAAAGATGAGATGAGATGTGAACAGATGATGGTAAATATTAGCAAAGAGATGCACTGAAACGCACTTAAGAGGACCATACCTCTTCACTTAATAAGCGCTTTTTTGGTACGTTTGTGTTTTTTGATTATTTTCGATTGTCATCAGCGACGCTTCTTAATACCAAACAGTCGCTTTATCTCATTTCAGTGTAGTCAATTTGAAAAAAATCAATTTCCGTTTGTCACTTGAAAATTTATTGGTATTGAATTTCATCTTCTTTCTCGAATGTAAATGTCAAAACTGCGGTGAATAGATCACATTCACGGACCTGTGCATCAGTGAAATAAGGCCACAACATTTTGTGCTCAGTTGCTATAGATACAAACTTCCCAGTGAAAACGCTCACTAAACAGTTACCATCATCGAGCTATCAAACATTTTTCATGAGCAGATCGCTAGCTCGACAATCAACTTTGTAAGAGTTGAGCGAAAGTAACACTCGATGCCTCCTGTCTTTTGAAATTCGAAAAAGCTCCTACTATGCGATATTTTCAAAGTATGTTCAGTGCTTGAATCAACCTTACCCAGCTTCAAATTCTGTTACAGATATCCTCAAACGTTCATATTTCAGTGCTATCTGATTATATTTCAGTGAAGAAGCAATTGATTTTTGAATGAAATGAGTGTGATGAATGATTAATGAAATGCTTCGAGACAATCGTGAATCATTTGCGTAAGATCAATTTTATTCTTTTCTTAGCACCCGCCATTCATTAAACTATTTTTAATCAGAAAATCAACACTCTCGAGCAGTTAAATACGAACCTTCTTCACAGTAACAACTGAAATCATTACTGTACAAGTAAGTGGTAATAAATAAGATAATAATAACCATTGAATCTAAGTCCTCAGAAAGAGTAAACATATGATGTATGGTGGTGAAAATCGGGAAATCAAAAAAGAAAGTCAACACATGAAAAATTATTAATTTGTTTATCAAAATCATAAAAATCGAACAAATCAAACGGCAATTAACAATAATCCGACGGAAAAACAGAATGTCATCATTAAAAACTAAATTCGTCGTGAACATCGTGCGAACCATCTACATAGGACAAATCGATGAAACGAATGAAAATTGGTTCATAAATGAGATAAAATTAGAAGAATGTGGAATGAATGGAACATAAAAGTTTGTTACGTTCATTCTCTTCACGATATCCGTACTTCGATGCGATACATAATTCGTTACAAAAACTGTTTATCATTTCTGATAACAAATACACAGTTACCAATTACGCAAAGTTATCAATTATACATACTCATCAATTTATTATCAATTACGCTCTGCTCTGAGCTTGTTTTCACTGTGGAGAATCCCTTAACGTATCATTTGGTACTACTGCTTTTGACAAAAATTCGAATCACGTTTTGAACGCTTTCGAAATCCTCCCGAAAACATTTCTTCACGACTGTTATTCAGAGCGGTACGATGAATTTGTTCAAAATGGGACAATGTTGTGAACGAGAATTCAACGAAATGGAAATATGCTTTGAAAACGTATTATCTTCATTCATGATGAATCACCTATAAATGGTGTACCGAAATGAGTGAATGGTTCTCATTGGGAATATAAAGGCGATCGTCGACAGAATGCATGACTGCAAAACCAATATACACACATATCGAAGCGATACCATTAAAACGTGATCGATTTTAATATCTCAGACGAGCGTTTCATATTCGCGACACCAACTTATTCATTCACTTATACTATCATTTTTAATTGTACTTTTATCTTTTAACTATCTTCAGAAATCGTTAATTTTTCGAAGGATAATACATAATCGTTGAACGTGCACGATGCGACAACACGAGATTTCTTACAAAGAGAGGCACCATAAAGAAGATTTGAACCTAACTGATGATTTGATTCGCATTCTTCAAATGTTCCAGCATCAATTAAACACCATCCATTGTACATACACGCAACCAGTAAATTATCACTTTCTTTATCACTTTCTATGGACCAAACACCACCACCAAGCTGAAAACAATGAGCATACACGCCACCATGAACACTCAAAAAGAAATATTCTCGCTTTATACATTCCATTTGAAGAACGAATCACAGATTCTTTTGAATAGGAGAATTATATGGAGATTCTGTTTGAAATGATTAGTCTACGAGACTTCATTGAAGAGAATTTCATAAATTTATTAGGAACAAATTTATGCAGAAACAAATTCATGTACTCAAAATGTTTCTAGGCTTATGACATTGCATAAGAATAAAAATGACACGACCCATATAAATGATGAAGTTCCATGCATCGCTCAAACAATATCGAATAAAGACAATAACGAACGTTCTTCTCATTCACTGGTCGCGCAATTGATCTTTTATCGAATCTTCGAATCAATTCATCATAACAACCACTCAGTAAAGACGTCTCATCTTCAGTCTTCAAGCACACAATCCCACTCGAATGCTCCCTACATACCATCACTGCTTTTTCAGCAATCCTCAAATCCCACATTTTCATTATTCCGTCCTCACCACCCGATACCAACAAATTTTCGTCTAACCACGCCACACTCCAAACTTCACAACCTTCACCAGTATATGGCAACGTATGGGCTCGAAATGATTTTGTTTGACCTGAAAAAGAGAAATATTAAATCCAATTGTTTGCAGTGCATTTCACGTACGGCAATAGCACACAACCTAAAAAGCTAGAAAGAATGCGTATAAACGATCTTCCAATGACACATAAACAGCAATCAATGAAACTCTTCCCGAATTTTGCACACCGCATAAAAATCAAAAGGAATTTCCAAAATATACCTGAAACTATGTCGACAACGTGTATTGAGCCATGATTATCGGATGTCACGGCCGTTCCGTTGCGAATCGAAACACTCAGCAACATGCAATCCTCTACAACCGGTAAGTCGCTCACGGAGAGCGTCCTCAGATCGACAACGCCCAAAGATCCGTTTGTGAGCGCAGTATAGATATGTTCAAATGAATTGTCGAACTCAAAACGGAATACACCACCAGACATCGGCACTGTTTCGGAGATGACAAAATCTTTGATTATATAAAGAGCACCTTCACGTGATGTTGACTGACCGTTCAGTTGATAGGTTGATACAACGAACATATTCTCACTCGAATAACACGCCAATGCAGCTGGCCTCTGAGGTAATATCAGACGTCCTATTGGTTCCAGTGGCATTTTTCAACGAATTCCTTTGGTGACAATCAACACTGACAAATGTTCAATAGTAATATTTTGATATTGTCAAAAGTTAGCACATCCCATCAATAAAGGTTAGCACATCGATACTATCAATGAACAAATTCCAATACAAACAAGTAATGATACAAACAAATTTGGTACAGACAAACAGCAATGAAATAAACAAAGTAATAAGCGTATGTCACAACTGATTCAATCAATGAAAATGGTAGAAAGAAATAGACTGAGAAGAATTATTCTTTATAATAACCAATCAAATAATCCAGGAATACTGGCATTTGGATAGTGGCAGAACAAATTAATAACCGAAACATTAACGGAAACGAATGTGAAATGGATCGGTGATACGAGTTCTATTGACGTGCGTTACGATCAGTTTCCATTATGCACTCTCTTACGAGGATACGAGCGTGTATGATACTCCTCTTAAGACGTTCTGCACAAATCTTATTACCTGTATAGGTGGGTCGAATATCCTTACTTAACTCCTCAATTACCTGCAAACTTGATCATTCATTGATTCAACAACAACAACAACATTTATACCACTCTTCATCTAGACTCTGGGCAATTTCAACGAGTCATGTGAATTTTAATAAAGTGAAAATGTTCTTCGAAGAACGGATGCTTCTGAGAAGGTAATCTCCAAGGAGGGGAGAGGGGACGCAGGGACCTTCCTCCTCTGGAGGTTAGAAGACAAGGGAAAAGGGGGAAGGGGAGATGGATGTGGGAAAAGAAGAGGAAATGAAAGAGGGGGTGGGGAAATAAATAGAAAGAAGCAAAAGATAAACCCTTTCCAAAATTACGGTTAAGCCACTGGTATACCTCAAGTGAAACCTCTCTCTAAGTTCCACTAATGAAACAGAAATTTTGGAATGAAATGTACGAGCCAACATTTTGCCTTGACACCCGTAACCGAAAAAGACGCATTATATCCTCGAATCGAAAAATCCCACCACAGTTAATGAACAATTCTGTGAAGCATTAATCACTTCACAAAGCAAATAGCTTCATCAAGTAAAAATGGAAATATCACAGAATGCTGTGGATTTATGAGTGAATAAAGATGACTAACACTCAACAGTTGACTGTACTTGGAGGTGCCAGCAAGTTGAGGTGCAGGAACTGAATATTGAGGTAGAGTGGCGGTTGTAGATGAATGATTGCTGTTTAGTTGATGGACCGTCGTTGTTGGTGTGCTCGTCGTTGTTAAGTCTTCTGCTGACATCTTCAAAAACACCTTGTTCATTAATGGCAATATTTTATTCGAATTTTCTTGACGCAACGAATAAACGAACAAAGATGAATGTTCATCACGATGAGGAGTGCTCTTCTTGACATTATTTTGAGTTGATTTCAATTCTCACTTTGTTTCTGATTGAATTTGGCACAAATTTCTTTTATGTCTTTTTATTGATTTGTTTTATCTCCCAATTCACTTTCCTTTTCATTACTGGCTAGCGGAATTTTTCCCGATCCACATAACATTGACGTGAGGAGAACTTTACTCGCCCATTTTATTATCACTTATTTATGAACGTAGCGAATAAAATAAAACCGAATTAAAAAATTACGAGAAAATTTTATTTTACATAACAACAAAAATGAATCGATTCTAGACAATCTCGTTCGAACACTCAAAAAATCGATCAATTTCCTTCAAAAGCTCATTTTCATGTGAGTTTTGAATGTGAATAATCAAATGCATATCGTTGGAATTGAAACTCAAGTAGATATTTGACTGCATGACGCGTCTCTTCGGTATTTGAAGCTAAAAACTGATAAGCTAATCACAAAAGATAACGATGGTATTGGTATGCAAAAGAATGACTGCTAAATGCCGAGTATGAACTCCGACTAGTCAGTGAAGTGTATCGCAAAAAGAGCTTCGTTTAAGCAGCATGATGCTCTCAACAGTGCACATCTCAATCGATACAAACACCAGACAAACGCAATTTTCAACCTGTTTGCAATAAACACACACACACGCACTCCATCTTGCAATGTCATAGATCTATCGTACCTCTAATCACTGCCGACTTTTTACTCATCAATCAACTCAATATATAACCGTCTTTGTATGTCTTTATTCGTATTGTCGATCGCAAAAGTGCCCAACAAAGTGGGTTGCTGAGCCCATCATCCAATTAATAGACGTACTTCTGTCGTTTTTTTCCCTTTATTCTTCTTGTTGATTAACATCTCTCGTTGTCCCGTTGTCCTTTTGCGCCGTCCGTTTTTAATTCACTGTGGAGCATTACCGGTTTATATCGTGTAGATTGGAACACCGCTTTGGAAATAACTTTTGTGTAAAATTTCAGTGATACTCATTCAACGGAATACGTTTGAGCCTATAAACCTCGTATACAATAACCGAAATGTCAAACGTTAGTTTCATATCGTTGATGTATTTCGATTAAGTAATTTTCATGCGTTTCATTCTGTGAATCGTTCGCATTCAAAATTGAAATCTTCTGAAACAATTGAGCTAAACGTATGTGCCATATGCATTGAAAGGAACATAATTAGATGTTCAGCACACGCATATCAGTGGATTGACTTTTGACTTCATTATTGTTCATTTCAAAATCGGTTGAAGAGAAGTGCATTAATAAGGTTATTTCAGACTTATGTATTCGAATTGGATATGACCTGTGAAGGATGTGCGAATACGGCTCGTAAAGTATTAGCAAAACTTGGGGGTACGCTCAAATACATGCTATGCAGTTTTCTTTTGGTTGATTTCTGTGCAATTTTGGGAGCAGACCGATCTTGTCAAACTTTTGCTTGATCATAACGGTCATTCAGCATTGTAAAATGTAGCTGGAACGTATCACTGTACTTTAACAGACCATACTTATGTTCTGCTTTGAGACAGTAGCTCAGGCATGAACTTCATCACTGCATCCAGAAGTAATGAAATTAACGGACGGCATTCGTTGCCGATTGGATGCAGGTTACTATGGAACTAGTACTGGTTCCATGATATGGTGACTTGCTACGGGATGAGCTGAAATTAAACACACTCTTTTTATCAATCCCCATAATCAAGAACAGTGTCAGCGTTCGCGAAGGGTTCATAACTAGTGCGAAAAACTTCATTTAACATCATTACCATTGTTTCACTCTTCTAAACTTTTGCATAATCGTAGGCATATTCTGCATGAATTCCTGCATCCTTTGTAATAACTACATCAGTTGAACAGGTGGAATGTTGGAACTTCAAAAAAAGCGGTGAATTAAGGATGCATAGAAACACTCAACTGATTGCTAATATCACTTAAAAGAGCAGGTGCACGAACGAGAAAAATTTACAAGCTTCATAATCGTGATCTCGTTGATAAAATTCATAAAAATGCTGTGAATGGTAGATGTGTGAGTGTTTTTTTTGAAAAGAAATAATCTGTATTGAATTCTTGATGTAGTTTTTTGGTTTACTTACAGGTGATGTATCAAAAGTCGATGTTGATCTGCCATCGAAGAAGATTACTGTAACAACCACTCTGCCATCGGACACTATCCTTCAAACTTTGCAAAAAACTGGCAAAGCATGTAAACTCATTTCGTAATATCATCACTTTGTCAATATGCTTCCACCATTTTGATGTTTAATCATTTTAAAATTTCGCTCTGTCCTTCTCCAATGCATCAACACTCACCAGTTACTTTTTCCTTGTTGAATAACATCTCATAAATTCTTCCATACTGTAAAAATAGTCTATCCACAAACATCTTGATCCCTCTGCAAAACTATCGAGATAGGTATCGCTCGTTTCCGAGAGTTTTCGGGGTTGGTGATAATCAGATTTGTCTCATGAATTATGCCATCCAAAAAAATTTTCAAATGTTCGCTGCAAATGCGATATTCACAAAGTGGCACCACAGTATCGGAAATCTATTTGAATGTATCATTATCGATGACATCAGTGATCGCTCGTAACTTTGACTTGAGTTCGTTTCATCATTATTTTCCTCATCTTTCTTAGCTTTTTATCTCTCAAATTTTTACTGTATTCTTCACATATTCCAATCACATTTCGTTGGTGATAAATTCGTTTGAATTTTCTCAAGAGATTAGTTCGAATCCTTATAGTCGCGAACATTTGAAGAGTTCCCACGAATTTCTCGTCAAAAGGATATGAATATGGTGCATATTAGCGATAAATCTAAATAAATTTGTGATAATTTATCTGCGCAGAATGTTGTGTTGATTCAACACACTTCATCTGACAGTTGTGCAATATTTTGTGGGTATAATTAGTCTCTGTACCGTTTTCACGATTGTGGTTGTGATCAAAATGTTGTGTTCTGATGTGATCAACACATTCCTTTCATTTGATCAGCAGATTTTCATTGTTTTTTTTTTCATTTTGAACTCCCATTTATATTCACAATGCTTAATCGACGAATTACTTCATCTGTTGTTATGATTAGTAATCGCAAACATTTATAAATTGCTTCTATCTGTTGTTGTATTAGTAAACATTTATGTGCTCATTTGCATCGTCAATTTTGTATCAACCCCGAAAATTTGAGTGTCTTTTAAATTCGGATTCAATTTCAGGTTGCGTTAGCTGTAATATATTAAACATTTTTATCTCTGATTAAGATTAAGCCATCATGCAATTTTATTGGTTTGAGGTAAAGTATGAAGATGTTAACGACAAATGCATGTAGGTAGTAATGTCATTGAGTCGCGTTTACTGAACACATGAAACTAAACTGCCTGTTTTCTTCGGATCCCACATGCAATAAAGTATAATCGAAACAAGTTTGATTGTCGTTACAGTGAGATGAATCTTTTTCGGGGAATGGTCTTCATTAATCATGAAAGTCATGCATTCATTTCTGTCCAAAAATTCATTGCAATACTCTTCTTGTGTATATTAGAATCAGTGCACGTTTAAGTCCTTGAATTCGCCGATAATTAAATAAAAAATAGTTCACATTGCTATTTTGATGTGCTTAAATTGGTGACATAAACTGTAGCATTTGAGAGCTATCCACGCACAGTGTCATCAATGAAAGTTATAATACCATATTCACATGGATTCTCTGAGGCTTGTGCAATGCATGTCGTTTCTTGATGCTAAATTTGCATTCCGTTAACCTTGATCAAATTAGTGCTACGTTTATGACTACACTGAATGAAACTAAACGAAAAGAAACACCTGATTGCCGCGCAAGCGTTCTAGTGCTTAATTGTGCAATTACATCTTTTCTGTCCGTGTAACAGAAAGGTTTTCGAATTGAAGACGAATCAGATGAATTGTAGCAACGTCGATGAGAAATGTTGTAAAAGAGTGAGGTGTTCTGAAGGATTTCAAAAGCGAAAATGAATCAGTTGTGACCAGAACAGTTGATGCTGACAATTTTTTCGTAAGGTGACAACCATCGCAGATCTGAACGTCTCGACATCATCTCGATGACCGTGACTCGTTGTGCTTTGCATCAGTTCACGTGAATTGTAGTAAAATGTGAAATATTAATATCTCTCTGAATTTCGTCAGTCAGCGTGTCAAAATTCATCTGCTCAGTCATAGTGTATCAGCAGATGTAAGTTTATTCGCTCATTACTTGTTAACTGCAAGGAAAGATTTGGTTGGTTGTTCTTAGTACGAACCATAAAGACACTTGAATTTCATTTTAGTCTTAACATTCTTCATAGGAAAACGTCGTCACCAACCATTGCCATTTAACATCAAATTAGTTTCTTGAAATTACCTCTGTATATTCAATTAGTATTTCAAAGAAAGTTTCATGCAGATGCGACGAAGTGTCTCCATAATTTGTTCAGTTTATCGAGTTCCTTCAGGTACATATCAAGCCATAATTACTGTCTTAATTTTGATCACCTCTTGTAATTGAACTAGGAGCGAGACTCAACACTCAGAGATGAATCTTTCACTTCATCTTCGATTATTTTTCACTTCCATAGTACAGGTATAATACCGTATCAGTTCATCGAAGCAAAACGCAGATACGGTAATCTGCTCTTGGTACAGCTACATCACTGATGTTATCAACAGCTGTTGTATCAGACGTGTATTCATTTCGATTGTTTCCTGCTCAGTTAATTTATCTTAATTGATATCTTACTCAGTTGCAGTATTATGAACTCAAATGGATAATAATAATAATAATAATAATAATAATAATTTAAAAAATAATAATAACAAGTGAAATGGATTTCTATATACCAATAGATAAATGGTTGAATTATACGTTGATAACGGTGAGATTATCACTAGCAACATTGATAATGTATATATCAATATTCAAATTAAGTGGTGATGCGATGCGTAGTTATACATTGAATCTTTATTTGACTGCGTGCATTCCGTGCGATTTTGCTGATCTCGTAGAGCAACTATTCACTGACGAAGATGGTTATTTCTTTAACGCCGATATATTTTGGTAAAGTTTACTTTTGCTTTGTTAACTTGATTAGGTACAAATTTATTGCGATGGCTTACGGTTAGTTCATTATGAATCAGCCCAAATGCTCATTCAATTTCAACAATATTCAGAAACAAATCTCGTTGATTCTGTCATATCAAAGCGATCATTATGTCCGTTTTTTCACTGAGTCAGTTCATTATTCAATAAAGTAAGTTGAAAAATTATCCATTAATGAGGCGTTTCAATTGGATCGCTTGACAACTCAACCAACAAAAATAGTATAAATCGTTCTCAAATAGCCGATAGCCTCTGTAAACTTGATGAATAATAATCGATCAACTCGCACTGACTTGAGACGTTATTTACGATGAAGTTCATCGATCGAGTCATTCAGCAACGAAATAAACCTCACCATTCTGCTTTTCAAAAGATTCTCTCCTTCGTTCTTTTGCAGGATCTACTTCTTGCAGTTTCTCGGTCGTTGCTGTACGTTACTCGTTCGTGTCAGTTATCGCGTGTTGTCACTGTTTGTCGTTACCGTACTCACATTGCCATACATTCGTCCGGTATTTTATCAAAGACACTTCTCTAACAGGTTCAATCTTTCAAATCATGAAAGCCTGTTCATGATCCAACGCGCTTCAGTCGATTCAGCCTTTCGCCAAATAGTGCAAAGTTTCAGTTCCTTCTCTCAAAGTCGTAGATTCATTCTCCGTTTGGAATGCTCTATTTCACAGTAGCACTAACTGCAACGAACTGAACTAGCTATGGCACGAGTACTATTGTGATTACTCTCACATAAGTTCGTAATGCTAGCGGAATCCTGAATCGGTCGTTGATACAGTGATTCTGCACCTGATAATTGCTGTTTGTAAATTATAAATTCATCATAGTATTTATCGAATCAATAGAACGTTTACGTCTCAGGAGTTGGACGCCATATTTATTGCTATTTGATTTGCTTTCATTGATAATATGCGCACCAAAAATGGTGGTAAACGGTTTGCTAATGCTGTGTGGTAGTTGCCCATACAAATACGCGTACAGTTACATTCAAGATGGTACGAGTGTTTTAACAATGTTTATTGCTCTTGCGATCGTTTGCGTAACCGCAACGGTTGGTCTTTGTGCACTCTTCAACTATTTTATTTGTTTAGCACACATAAAACGTTCAGTGATAAACTACTTTATCGCTTCAACAAACTGATGAGCATAATTTATCAATTCGATCAGAATATGAAGCAACGAATGGATTGATTCATTGATCGCTTCAAATACAAAGAAGTAATTTTTTCAGGCAACTATATTGGTGTTGAAAGTTGGTCGAACAAAAACGGGTGGTAATTCGCAAATTCAAAGGAAACTTCTTGTTTCTTTTTTATTTTACACTATCCCTATCAACGTATTTAATATTCCTCTTTACGGTAAACGAGATTTCAATTCGATTCAAATTCCTCACTATTCTTTTTTCATCAACAAATTGATGTGAATTAGTAAACGTCTTCGTAAAAGTATTTTCGAGTTTCACTTCACTCAGTCAATTGATCAGAATTATGATTCGGTCATGACTGTTTATGAGGAGCGTTCATGATGAAATATGATCTGTTTGTGCTGCAGTGTACCTGAAAAGAGTTGCTCGTTCAACAGTCGTCATCGTCTCTTTGAATCACTTCTATTTCTTTTCAGTAGCAGGCATTATTTTCATCATTAATTTCATAAATCCGAATATTCCCATTTCGACACTTTCGACACTTTTTGATATCGTTCAATACACAAGTTACCTTGAATATGTGAGTTACTTTAAACGTTCAATTCAAAATGCATTGAAAACTAGCCATAGCATTCCTGTTTTCTAGCGTGTACTGTGATCGCCTGCTTTCTCACTGAATTGTTCGAAAATATTCGTTCGAATTAGCTGTAGTCATTGTGAAGGTATCAGTCTTAAGCCACCTTCGCTGTTTATTCAAGCTGATTCATGCTTAGTGGGATTCAACCATCACATTCTGTTCAGTACGCTTCTAAAGATGTGTACAATTGAACAGGTGAGAGCAATAGCGATATCTTTGTCAACGCTCTTCGCACTACCAACATATCGGAACGCTCTAATCGACATCATCAAATCTTGCTTTTCAAAAAGTCTTCTAAAGGAACGACGACTGACCACCGTTTCACCATTAGCACTCAACGATGGTCAGCAAGGGCATAAACGTGATTTATTTTCATTCTACGAAATAATTATTTTAGCCCATCCAATTGAAACATGCTGCTTGATTCAATTGAACGATTCCAGTTTATCATTTATATTCAATATTCCCTTCCGAAAACATGTTGCATTGCAGTGTTCTTATGTGTTTTCGTTCTGCATTTTGATCTCATTGTCAATTCATTGTGCTGCTTCATTTTTAGAGTCCAATCAATTTCAGTTTCGAAGCTCAAGTACATCACGAGAATCACGAGAATCGGGTGATAAGTTGATTTTCAACAGATCTCAAACGAAGTGATCATAATATTTTTCTCATCAACACCGATCAACAATATTGTTTTGCATCCTAAACTTTGTTTCTACATGCTGCTTGATTTTAAGAAAATGTCTATAAATGTGTCGTGTCACCATATCCTATCACTTGCTGACAGTGATTCGTTTCCATGACTGATGAATCTCATTTCAATTCATGATCCACTAAAGATTCTCATTCCATTCATGATTCACATTTCACTCATCACATACGCACTTTCTTCTTACTCTGACTGATCTCATCTCATTGTCAGTATTCAGTCGCACTCTGTATTGTTTGAAACATTGTTTGAATACACAAAGAAGTTGCATGTCGGTAAAGGAACACTGATGATAACGGAAGGACATAAACTCGTAATTGCTGGTCAAATAAACAACGAAGCTATAGTCAAAATTCAATTTCACTGTTTGCCAAACCAAATTTTTTTTGTGTTAGTCCCAACACATTGCTCTAATTTCTCATGTAGAAATTAACATGAGTGAATAGTTTTCTAAATACATATTTGCTGTGTTGATTTATGAATATATTTCATTACTGTGTTTTTCGATTCGTTTGTGTTGAGTGATGCGAGAGCATTTTTGTGGAAGACGGCATTTGCGAACCCAAAACTGGACGTGGAAAGTTATCTTCACAGTTACAGCTTGAATTCATCTTTTGAAAATTTATCACGTTTTTCTATGATAACATTCATTGACCTAACCTCCACACTGACAGAATTGGTATCAATTCATTTATCTGCTAGGTTTTTGAGTTAGCAACGATTTTTACGAATTGTCAGTTAAGCCGAACAAAGTATTTTTAGAGTTGAAAACATTGTTGATTCCGACAAGTTCCCTATTGCTCACATTCACTTACATCTCCACACAAATGATTTCGTTGCATCATGATTGTCGTATTCTCTTCTTTAATAGTTTCGTTTTGAACTTTTTTTTCATAACTGATATGTTTTGAAAATTTTTTTCCGAACTTGTATAAAGATATGTTTGATAATTTCAATTTAATCACGCAATTGTTATGATTTCGAGAACAAATAATTTGTTCATATATACTTCTAGATAGTGAATTCAAATATTTTCAAAAAACCTAATTACTCACAGTTTTTTAATGTGATTCAGATCGCCTCAGTTGCATTCCAATTGATGCGAAATATGATGTGGAAAATATTATAGACTGAACAAGCTGTAACGAATTATGAATAAACATACAATAGTGTTGTTATTACATAATAAAAGTTTTGTGTTTGCTGTTATGAAATCATTAAGTTTAATCATTTTGCTGATGAGTCAGTCGGTGAACAGCGCGATTTTAAGTTGTGAATTTCCAATGGAAAAATATCTGTTTGTGAGGAAATACATCTTAGAAGAGCATCTTACTGTTTTTCTGCTGGAAATTTCAAACGTTTAAATTTCTTCAATGAAAAGTTCACAGAATTTCCTAATCATAAATTTTCAAATCAATTGAACATCATGCATAACATACAATAACGTGAAATTAGAATAAACAATTCAATATTACGATAGAGAAATTATTATAAATCAAACGAATATTATGCATAATTAATCATTTCATTCATTATTTGTTTTTTCTCGCGACGTCAGTCGCGACATCATCAGTGTAGAACGAAGTGAGAATTTTTGAACTGATTGATAAGCAGACGGATTTAGTAATTGTAATGATTTTTTGGATGATGGATTCAAACTTCTGATAACGAAATAACTCAAAATCAGTTGGTCAATAACTCAGTCGATATGAGTGCAAAATCATGAATTTTCAAATAAATGACAGGTCGAAAACTTAAGAAACCATTGTTCATAACAAGTTCTTCGATCTCCATGATTATCCTTTAAAAGTATCATTTGCCATCGTTTATTTCCCTCTCAGCAATACCTGATTCTTTCTTGAATGACAGCTGAACTAAAACTTTCGTATTGGACATTCCAAATTTTGGTTCTTCAACAATTTAAACACAGATCGCTCTAATCAAACAGAATTTGAGCCAACCACCTTATACTCTCATTTCAAAACAAACAACAAGACAATACTGTAGGTTTTGTAGCGGTATTTCGCTATTTTTAGTTGATTGTTCGCGCTCTTCGTCCCCCTTGACGGGGAGCAAAAATGGACGAGGGGAGCCCCGAGAAAAAGTCGGAGAGCAAATTGCGTGGAGGGGGGGCGCTCCTCGCGTTCCTCGTCGGAGTCCCGGATGAGGACCCCGTTCCCCGACCAACACCATCAGTGACAGCTTTTCTCATATCTTAATTAATGGCAACATAGCCAATGTACCGCATTCAGTTGCGGTTCGTCAGGAGACATAGCCCCAAGCTTGCCCCGAGGTCCTACAGCTCACGCGGTTGCTTCCAGGAGCGATCCTATTCATGATGAATACAAGAGATCGTAATAGATGGAGTAACAGGCGTCTTATCATACAAGCACACAATGAACGTGAACATGCGTTCGCATTGCTAAAAAGACGGTTGGGGCAAAAGAAGCCAAAGTGCACTTTCATACGCGCACGCACCCGAATGTTGAAAAGTGGGAGAATGAGAGGAAAACGATTCGTAAATGCGCACAAAACGAACAGAATGAATGTAGCCGTGAAATTTGATCGGTCAATGCCAAGTAGTCCATTGTAAAGAGAATTGAATTCTCTATAAGTGGAGAAGGTTTCAGGAAAATTCATCGTCTAGTTTTCGAGACTGCAACTTAGAAAGAATCGCTCATGAATTGCTTTCATCCCACTCCTCTTCATATACTTACCTTTTCCCATTTCTTCTCAGACATACCAGGAAATAATTGTTCCAGTAACACCTGAACGAGAATATTTTTCGCTTCATATTTAGAAGAAGATTTTTCGAAAACGGGATTTTCCAGCCGGGATGAGTGAAACCCAACCCAGTACGCCAAAGTCCTGTTTATCAAATGGGGATGGATGTTTATGATCAGGTTAAGGATACCAAAGCAGGATCAAATGCAATAGAATATATTGGGATGATGAATATAATAAAATAGATTATATTGGGCTAGGTTTTGCCCATCCCGGCTGGATACTTTCGTTTTCTTTCCGCAGAGAAATGAGATCTTAACCATTTATTATTATTACTACAACACATGAAGTTGAGAACGACTAGATGATGTCCCCATGCATAAAACCATCACAGTTACTGCATTTCAGAAAGGTGGCCTTTTAAAATGGGATGATACAGAGCTTGGAGTGATAAAGGGGACGATGACAACCAAAACATCTACAGAAAGTGAGCGATAGGTGTCAGCCTGGAGGTATATAAGCAGATTTAGGACCACAACGGAAGTGGAAGTGCTTGTAGCATTTTGTGACATTTGAATATCTGTATGTTTGGACGAGAGAGAGGTTGTGTGACTGTGACGGGATGCAAATTGCTGACTGAATTGTAGAACTGATATGGAGATCAGTAGAAAAGATGTTTTGGATTATAGTGTCGATCAGCAATAATAATGCTGCCAGACAGGTTAACGAAATGTGGGAATAAGAACATGAACTGCGATTTAGAAGTGAAGATAACTGTGAGTAGCACGAGGTGTATGGGAAGTGAATGTCAAGCTGTTGCACTCATGAAAAACTCAGTTATTCATGCACTACTGTATTTCAACGACGTATAAAAACATAACATCTTGTTTAGCATTATTACTGTGTCCCTTCTTCGTCATCGCAACGGTGTACCGTTTCCATCTCACTCAGAGGCACTATCCTTCATAATAAAGATTGTTTTTAAATTACAAGTGAATGATGAATTATAATGGCGAAAACTACTTAATGAATTATAAATTAATTAGGAAATCGTGGAAACAGTTACAATTACACGTTACGATTACATGGTGTTACGAAACACAAAAGAATTTAATGTAAGTGAAAACATGCAGAACTATATGAACATAACTACATGATGAATTTTCCTGCAACGTTCCCGACTTGTGGAGAATTAAATTCTCTTTACAATGTGTTACTTAGCATCAGCTGATGGAATTTCTGTGCCGGCATTTTTTCCACATCGAATGCCTGCTAAGGCATCGTTTTTCATAATGAAGGTTCATTCTAGGTTACAATCTCGAAAACTAGACGATGAATTTTCTTGAAACCTTCTCTGAATTCTCTTTCCAATGGACTGCTTGGCATTGACCGATCAAATTTCTCTTCCGGCATTTTTTCCACTCTAATTGATCACATGCTTTTCAGTTGATTGAGACTTCACTAATTAAATTTTCACTGCTCGAGAAATGAGCCAATTCTTGAAGTTAGTCTTTGTCTGGACGTGGAAAATTCATTTCTCTTCCCAATGAGACATCATGTACACGTTCAGGTCAGGTGCAGCCTTGAAATACGTCAAATTCCTGCGCTTCATCGACGAATTAATTCGCCCTGTAGGATCACTTTTTCTCTGTGCTCTGCCTGACCACGTCACTTTGAAAGTGCAATTTGGCTTCTGTTACCAATTCCCCCCCCCCTCATTATGCATATCTTGCGTACACATTGGACACATGGGATTGTTCGAAGATGTCAATCTGGTCGGTCGATGCGGGGACTCACTTCCTCGTTACGGTTGTCTGCACTGGGTTTTGCGTTGAGTGCGGCTTTTTTAACGCTTCGATAGTAAGATGAACACTGCTTTGACAGCATTCTAATTTACCATGGTGCACCATCAAAACAAACACTAGTTTGAGGACAACAATATCGATTGCGGGGAATTGACCTCTGTAAAGAGTTGAAAACTGTTTGTGAGAGACCCCTACCATGGAATTATTTGGAACTAGGAGTGACGGCTGGGCAACAATACAATAACAGTACAATATTATAGAACACTGGATCACTTAGTTACGAATAACGATGAATTGATGACTGACGCTGACTGGGCAGCGAGTTGATAACTTGGAGCGATTGTACGATTAGTACTGGAATCGTTGGACGCTAATCAGCGCCCTGCTACGATTTGGCGCTAATTAGCACTCAGCAACGGTTTAGTGCTAATCAGCACCCAGCAGCAGTTCGGTGCTTGTTAGCAACCAGCAATCTTTTGGTGCTGATTAGCCCCGGCAACGCTTTTTGGTGCTGGTGCTTAGTACCCTGGTGCTTTTGGACGCTAATTAGGGTCCACGAACGATGTACTTGGGGAAATGAGCCCCGAAGTAAAGACCAGAATGAGAACTCGAATGTCCCAGTGACTTTTTGCTCTTTCTTTTATACTGTGTGATTTCGAACATTCCACCCCTTTCACATGATAAATGTTTTGTACTTGCTGATCTCGATAGTTATCAGCTTTTTGGATCAGTGGTTATCAGATCTTATGATGTCTCTATTTTTTTGCCTTGAAAATTCTTATATTTATTATTACTATCATTTTCGATTAAGTAATCATACCTAATTCGATGTTACGTCGACAGCCTCCTCATGGTCAATCCAGAATGCTGTCTAGAGATGCGCACAGTGATACTTTCCTGATGGATACTTGCAAGACGGTTCAGTTGTCTGCTCAGAAGAACGATGTAAATTCTCAGGCTGACAGTCCTGAACGTTATCGAGTATGAATATCATTGTTGCTACGAATTCATTCGCTGCAGATAATTCGGGTGCAGACGCACCGAGTATTACGTTGTTGAATATGTTTTAAACATTCATTTCATTGCTGCAGCACATTTAGCTGCACTCGTTCGATTTTGCGTTATCGATGATATCATTCTGTTTATGAGAGGCAGCGAATTTAGTCATGAATATCTATTGGCTTGATTTTTAACTGTTAACAAAAGTGCACTGTGAAACGGCCACAGTTACGTTTGAAATCAATATAAATTTGTCTCCTCTTTGATGAATATTTTCACTACACATTGGTTCATCCACACCGATGAGTATGAAGGTAGATATGCTCGTTGCGCTTCTGGCAATTCATCTGACTACAGCTTTTTCAACAGGTGAGCCTTTGAGCGTTATTCGTCTGATCATATTTTTAAAGACTTTCGGATCATTGTTTTGGAATTTATAATGTGAATCAATAGTTCCGTGATGGAGATGGTTGAGCTGGGATAGAATTGCGTTCAAGAGTCTCCGAGGTTGAGCAGAGGGTCAGTATTCCTAGAATCCTGTGAGTGCTCGAAGCCCACGGTTCAATCCTACCGCAGACTACTGACCATTCACCTGCGTCAGTCTCGAGCGCATCGCAGGTTGAGTGAAATACTCGAGGTGTCTTACTTTATAGCTCTGTTGAAATTACTCATTGTTGGGAAGCACACGTACAGCAGAAGGTCATCTGTGTGTTTTCTATCGTGAAGTTCCACTGCTGTTTGTGATTGTTGACGAATCAAATAGAGTTTGATGCTCCACGGCGAGATAATTCAAGAGCATCCCAGCTCGACTGAACGGTCAGCGGCACCTAGATTCTTGTGAATGCCACGGTATAACCCTACAATAGACTCTTGACCGTCCACCTCCAGTTTTATCACTGCCCTCTCACAGCCAATCCCTAAAATAATGACGAATGATTACGCCAGTCTGCATCAGCCAGAATTATCAAACGCCAAATAGCATCTGATAAGGATGACAAATTAGCTTTTTAACCCCAGCAGCTATCTATTCAAGTTTGATGGCTGTTGAATAGAGATTTATCATTCTTTCTCCTCATGTCCCTTGCAAGTCCGATTCCACTACTTCATCGTAGTGCGAAGAGTGACTGAAGAGGAGAGATTCTGCTCGATCGAATGATGTACAAACATCCATATGCTTCCGGGCAAACTTGAGAAGACGGTAGGCTTGAATGTATCAAACCTATATTTCAATACTAATGTATAATAAGCATTGATCTATACTGATCAATTGCATACAAATGAGCACCTCAGCACTAGTTGAGATAGCTTCATTAAAATAGCTATACCTCCTCAACTAAGCAAAATCGCCCGACAAAATATATATTTTTCCAAATGCCGAGATTCTGCCCGATCGACTGGTGTTAAGAAATTGATATGTTACTGGTTTAAAACTGAGGGTACGGTAGGTTTGAATGTGCCAACCCCTATAGCATCAGGCAAATAGCTATATCTCCTCGCAGAGGCGGAATTTTCCAGCGAGCTTTCTGTTTTAGAGAGCAGAGATTCTGCTCGATCGAATGATGTACAAACATCCATATGTTTCCGGGCAAACTTGAGAAGACGGTAGGCTTGAATGTATCAAACCTATATTTCTATACTAATGTATAATAAGCATTGATCTATACTGATCAATTGCATATCAATGAGCACCTCAGCCCTAATTGAGATGGCTTCATTAAAATAGCTATACCTCCTCAACTAAGCAAAATCGCCCGACAAAATATATATTTTTCCGAATGCCGAGATTCTGCCCAATCGACTGGTGTTAGGAAATTGATATGTTACTGGTTTGAAACTGAGGGTACGGTAGGTTTGAATGTGCCAACCCCTATAGCATCAGGGAAATAGCTATATCTCCTCGCAGGGGCGGAATTTTCAAGTGAACTTTCATTTATAGAGAGGAGAGATTCTGCTCGATCGAATGATGTACAAACATCCATATGTTTCCGGGCAAACTTGAGAAGACGGTAGGCTTGAATGTATCAAACCTATATTTCAATACTAATGTATAATAAGCATTGATCTATACTGATCAATTGCATACAAATGAGCACCTCAGCACTAGTTGAGATAGCTTCATTAAAATAGCTATACCTCCTCAACTAAGCAAAATCGCCCGACAAAATATATATTTTTCCAAATGCCGAGATTCTGCCCGATCGACTGGTGTTAAGAAATTGATATGTTACTGGTTTAAAACTGAGGGTACGGTAGGTTTGAATGTGCCAACCCCTATAGCATCAGGCAAATAGCTATATCTCCTTGCAGGGGCGGAATTTTCAGGTGAACTTTCATTTATAGAGAGGAGAGATTCTGCTCGATCGAATGATGTACAAACATCCATATGTTTCC
>JAPYMA010000639.1:0-35587 GCA_035041965.1 Anisakis pegreffii | reverse complement strand
AAAACACTCATCTCGAATTAAACATCAATTTTTTATAATCAGTAATACAACAATGAGTAATGTTGTTTCGAGATTTTTTAATGCTAACACCTCTATGATTTCATCAATAAATCATTTTTCGAGTGTTTACGAGTGCAATAATTCAGAAAGAATGTTCAGAATGAACATTTCTATATACTTCAAGCTTTTTTCAATCCCGAATTATACGCGGTTGGATGAAGCTTGAAATTTTACGAGCGATTATCATTAACATTACTATGAAATGCAACAAAGAATGTAAATAAACAAAAAACATAACGTAGTAGCAAAATGTGACGGTCCAATGAATATATTTTGCTTAGCACATATTTTAATAAATCGAAAACGTTTTGTCAACAAATAGTAATTGGCACCTTGTTTTAACAATATTTTTCATACACCTATAAACTTCATTATTTCAATAGTTTTTCTTATACTGCATGCACTTATGTTCAAATGCACCTAGCAACCTCTACACCGAATTGAAAAGTCGATTCGTTCCAACCGAACTGGAATTTCGTTCGGATGCTACCGCTAAATATTAGTGCAAATGTATCAGTACATAATTTCTTTTTGTAGATAATTCATTAAGCATTAGTATATAATCCTTACATGTTTACTGATAATTAGATACGCATTGATACCATGTAATGACAAAGCTTATAAATAGATATGACGATGTTTATATGCAAAGTTTAATATTGATGGGTTCAGTGACAATAATTCTTTGATACTACAATCAATTTTTAGGAAGTGATGCAAATGAGATAAACAACGCAAAAGGTTGAAAAGACCATATGCAAATTTACGGTTTTCGAATAATTCATAAAGATTATAGATATTTGCAAGATCAACTAGTATCACCTGCTCTCAGTATTACTTCGATTACTAATTACCATGAATATATCTTATTTGAAAATATATTAACGCTATTATTGGGCCAGTGAAACCAATGAGATATCGTAATATCGATGAGAACTTTAAAAAACCGAATGGAAGCAGTTTGAGTTCAAAATACTGATAGAGATGAAACTGTGATAAACATTCTCGGATGGCTTTTAATCAGATCAAGGTCAGCTACTCGCACATGTTACCTTTATGAATTATTGAATAAGGATAATATCATTTGAGAAATTACTTTCATACGATATTGGAAGCACTAACAGCTGAGCAGTAATCATTCACTGTGAACGCAGAGGTACGATTCGATCTCCGTCACGAGCAAACCAGTGACAATGACTAATAACTAATGAATTTATAAGATATGGATAATATTGTTATTAATATTTAGAATATTACTAATAATGAAGAGAATAATAGGAATAATAATAATGAGAGCAATAATAATGATGACGGCAACAACCACATTGTAGGATACATAATAAACTTAGAAACTTGTTTATCACATATATATACACATACATAATAACAACAATAATAAGAATATTAATAATAGTCATATATGTATACATATAAAAACAATAATAATATTAATAATAATAATAACAATAATGATACTAATAATAACGATAATGCAACGCATTCTCAGTCATTCGCACACACATACAAGTTATTAATTGAGAAAATTGTCATTATATTTCTTCCCTTCTGTTGCGATCTTAATGGAGAGGGATATAATAATAATAATAATAATAATAATAATAATAATAATAATAATAATAATAATAATAATAACATTATTATCAATATGATTGATAGCCATAGAATTAATGTTGTCACCGCCAATATTATTGATGATATCATATCACAACGATTGTTATCATTACTGAATGGTGTTTTTACAAATACTGTTACCACGCAACAATGAGCAATATTAATGTACCTCGATTCAATTGTTCTTTAATAAACATCATTAATGCCGCGATTTGCAATCTGAATTCTTATCGTAATTACCAATTATTAATCAAGTAATCATTCGAAATCCTTAACAGATTCGTCTTATCGCCAACAACACTACTGATTATTTCAATTGCTACCTCGTTACTATTACTTTATTATTATTGTTGACAATATCATTTTACTATTACGTTATTATTGTAATAATAAATTATGACATCAACCACCTTAGGCTGTCGAAAGAAATGAATATTCGAAAGCTGACACTTAATAAAACAGAAATAGAATCAATCAGAAAATCAAGTCGTTTTCTCGCAACGAAATGATAATAATGACGAGATCAACGATGATAACAATAACAAAGAGCACAATAACAACAATTACATTTCCTAGATTATTATTAGAGCAGTACTCAAATATTTTACAGAGATGCTAACTCGCTAGCTCACACGATCATTCTACCCTTCACTGTTATGGTCATTTCTGTTTTTTTTTTCTCATTTCTGCTCATCAGTTTTACTGTTTATGAAGAATTTTACCAAGGCAGTAGTGGATTTGCTGTACGGAAATAAAAATATGTCCCAACGTAATTGCGATACAACAAATAATAGCACTAATAATTGTAACAATAATAAAGTGAACAAAACAAATGAACAGAGGGCGATTCAGGATGGTTATAAGAAGATCTTTGATCAAAAAGATTGAGAGGAATCAATCACGCAAAAAAATCACTAAATCACGTCCACTCAATATTCGAAGAACTGCGAAAAAAAAATCACTCTAAAGTCTGCAGGCGCGGCTTTTATCGCTGTCATTTCTGAAGATTCTCAAATGATAAGTAATGCACAAGTAATCCAAACCAACCAACGAATTCTTCATCTGAAAACCGCTTAATTCACCGATAACGTAAAAAATTACTTGCGCAGAAAAGTTTGCGAACGCTTCAAGTTTTTAATTTGCATGCCTCACGCATATGAAGATAATGGCTTTGTTTGCGTACGGTGATGAAAGTGTGTGAATACAAATAATCATTATCTACAACACAATAATTTTGTTATTCAGCGTGTTGTTGTTTTTCTGTTTATTTGTTGACGTAGTTTATGTAAATATACGTATACAACCATCGTGTGTGCTTATAAAAATGAATGTATGCATAACGAGTTAATTGAATGAGTGAAGAAATAAACAAATAACTGATTTTGAGCAAAATGCTGAGAGAATGAATGTGTTCACTCGATGGATTACCATTCATTTCGTTTCAATTCATTTGAAATTTTGTTTATCACTTATTGCTTTTCAGTTTATTCGTATTCTTCGACTTCTCGTCAAAAAACCTTTTGATGATATTGAGATGATATGAGTGAATGAATGAATATTCATTGAGAATTGACTGGTTTACAACGACTGAGTGCAAGTGAGTTGGTTGACTCGGAGGACTCGACACTGATTACTGGACGCAGCGAAACGAAAAACTCGTACGAGATACGCACGAAAGGTTTGCAGTTTCAGAGTCTACTCGTTGGATCGTATGACGACTCCTAAGGAATAGACGCAGAATTGAGGAGAGATACGGACGTCGAAAAAGATTCGAGCTAGGTGCCTCAACTTGCAGCCGCATTGTCGCCACTGCCATATAGCCATCACAGAATAATGCGCACAACAAATGCGTTAAAAACTTGAAGAAATATGCCAGGCATTTCGGATGGAGCAAAGCGGTACGTTGAATGAAAAATTATCCACTGATCGACTGCGTGCCTTTTTCGGATGATTTTCATAGCGATAAAAATAGATTTTTAAAACGTATAGTGGACACATTTTTTGAAAACAACTATCAATTTATTGTTAACTTTATTATTCTTCGTGATTCGAACTCTTTTATGTGATTAAAATTGTTATCGTCATTATTATGAAATTTAATATTGCTAAATTTCTTTAACACGGTTAACTTATTGTTATCTTCGTATTTACGCGTCAGTATGTAATCAGTCGCGGATGGAAAAAAAGCGAAAATATGATGAGTGAATCGGAAAAAGTGCTTCTTATGCTCAGCACACTGTAACTGCTACCACTTTTTGTTTTCATGATGTCCTGAAAAGAACAATGCAAAGAGCAGCCCGTCTGTCTTCCGCTTATCACCAACGTTTACTTATAATCGTTTTGCTGTTCTTCAACTGAGAATGTTATCAACCCGAACACAGATAACTCTACGGATAATATTTTTTCGCATTACTATCACTATTACCTTTACAAGCATTGTTATTGGATTGATTAGCGACGTTATTATCTTCTACAATCAGTTATATTATTACTATCATCATTTTCATTGTCACTACTGTCATTAATAAGGTTCATATACAAAAATTATCTCTGAAATTATCGAAAAGAATATCGTACATATCAAGAACGAAATTCAACGTTACGAATTCAGGATGATTGTGGAACATCGACGATTGATAACTGAACAATGACTGGTTGATTGGCTAGAGTTGGATCGGAGTTAGAATGAAACTGAGGGGCTCTCGACGCATGCACAAACGAAGCACTCATTAACCGCTCTCTCTGCATGCAGAAAGAACAAATGTTAAATTACAAAACCAAATGTGATCAGATTCAAGACGCAACTCTACAAATGAGTCCATAAGTGAATTAATACATAAGTTTGCGTCGAGAATTCCGAAACTCTTTCTGAAAATCTATTCTCGATTCGAGAATAGATGAACGAAAGGGAACAGACAATGCAACGTTCGGTGGGCAATGGCCAACTTCAAAAATTAGAATCTTATGAAAAATCAGTTGCAAATTTCACTATGTACTCAAAAATTTAAAAGCCAGCTAAATATTATTCAAGTGAGACAATTATTCAGTTGTAATATTTTTTCAATTACTCTGCTCGTTGAAATTTTCGAAAAAAAAAACAACTGAACACTGAACGATATCAAAAACAAAACTAACAACTTTTCATATCATCCCTTCCCATGCGCGCGCACACACACACACACGCATAATTCACATGAATAAATGACATCAACTGTTGGCATCAAATAAGTCATTATTTAAAAAGCACTTAACAAATTACTTATTGCGTATTAGATGACAATAAAAAATTTCACTGATATCAAAGAGCTATAATAATCAAACGCCTTTGTGTCATGAGGTGCTTGCATGGCTCGCTCGTATTTGTTAACCACAAAACCAAACAAACACCACCGGGTACAGCAACAAACAAAAACTTTTATACTACACCTCCAAAATATACTATGTGAATCCTTCAGCTTTCATTTTTTCATTCGAAGTACAACTCAAATGCAAAAATGTTTGAATTATATTTTCAAATAGTGATAAAAGCAGTTTTATAATCGCTTGCCTGATCGACATCAATCGCATAATACCATTAAATATTATCAAAATGTGTTTTTATTAATTTGGCATTGTAGCGTAAATATTATTTGATTACTGGCAATGTTACCTTTTTTGTTATCAATTTTATCAATAATATTATCATTCTTTTATTATCAATATTATCATTATTACTATTATTAATACTACTACTACTACTTATTATTATTATTATTATTGTTTTGTTACAATTAACATGCTGGTGCCATAACAAAAACAATGTTACATTTTGTATCGAGCCATCAAAAATTTTGCTAATTAATGATTTGTTGTGGTCGTCTTCATGATCTAGTTATTATTTCTATTGGTGCAGGTAATGATCCTGTTATTGATATGATTGTTACCAATATCATCTCTATTAATGTTATTATTCATGTCGTCGGATAGGACCGGACGAGATGATATCGAAACTTTGAAAAAAATGAACGTAAACAAAAGTTGGAATGTGAAGATTCATGACAACGATGTGATCTTGGGATAAAAACGAGGAAAACTGATGAAAAGTTCGTGAAAGGTTTCACTCTTGAACAGCGAAAAACATCTGATGGCGGTGAACGCCCGCAAAGAATTTGTTCCGAACACAATAAAAACAAATAGATATTCTTCAATTGTACGTAGTGGGCAAGAAATAAATGCGATCAATTTTATAGCATAGAAAATACAATGATTTTTGACGATTTAATTTCTTCTCATCTCAACACGCAAACATCATTGCCATCACCAATAATGTTGCTATTAAGGTTATTACTAAAGAATATAATATTGTTATCATTACTATTTCCAATAATTTCTATGCTATAAAATTGATCGCATTTATTTCTTGCCCACTACGTACAATTGAAGAATATCTATTTGTTTTTATTGTGTTCGGAACAAATTCTTTGCGGGCGTTCACCGCCATCAGATGTTTTTCGCTGTTCAAGAGTGAAACCTTTCACGAACTTTTCATCAGTTTTCCTCGTTTTTATCCCAAGATCACATCGTTGTCATGAATCTTCACATTCCAACTTTTGTTTACGTTCATTTTTTTCAAAGTTTCGATATCATCTCGTCCGGTCCTATCCGACGACATGAATAATAACATTAATAGAGATGATATTGGTAACAATCATATCAATAACAGGATCATTACCTGCACCAATAGAAATAATAACTAGATCATGAAGACGACCACAACAAATCATTAATTAGCAAAATTTTTGATGGCTCGATACAAAATGTAACATTGTTTTTGTTATGGCACCAGCATGTTAATTGTAACAAAACAATAATAATAATAATAATAAGTAGTAGTAGTAGTATTAATAATAGTAATAATGATAATATTGATAATAAAAGAATGATAATATTATTGATAAAATTGATAACAAAAAAGGTAACATTGCCAGTAATCAAATAATATTTACGCTACAATGCCAAATTAATAAAAACACATTTTGATAATATTTAATGGTATTATGCGATTGATGTCGATCAGGCAAGCGATTATAAAACTGCTTTTATCACTATTTGAAAATATAATTCAAACATTTTTGCATTTGAGTTGTACTTCGAATGAAAAAATGAAAGCTGAAGGATTCACATAGTATATTTTGGAGGTGTAGTATAAAAGTTTTTGTTTGTTGCTGTACCCGGTGGTGTTTGTTTGGTTTTGTGGTTAACAAATACGAGCGAGCCATGCAAGCACCTCATGACACAAAGGCGTTTGATTATTATAGCTCTTTGATATCAGTGAAATTTTTTATTGTCATCTAATACGCAATAAGTAATTTGTTAAGTGCTTTTTAAATAATGACTTATTTGATGCCAACAGTTGATGTCATTTATTCATGTGAATTATGCGTGTGTGTGTGTGTGCGCGCGCATGGGAAGGGATGATATGAAAAGTTGTTAGTTTTGTTTTTGATATCGTTCAGTGTTCAGTTGTTTTTTTTTTTTCGAAAATTTCAACGAGCAGAGTAATTGAAAAAATATTACAACTGAATAATTGTCTCACTTGAATAATATTTAGCTGGCTTTTAAATTTTTGAGTACATAGTGAAATTTGCAACTGATTTTTCATAAGATTCTAATTTTTGAAGTTGGCCATTGCCCACCGAACGTTGCATTGTCTGTTCCCTTTCGTTCATCTATTCTCGAATCGAGAATAGATTTTCAGAAAGAGTTTCGGAATTCTCGACGCAAACTTATGTATTAATTCACTTATGGACTCATTTGTAGAGTTGCGTCTTGAATCTGATCACATTTGGTTTTGTAATTTAACATTTGTTCTTTCTGCATGCAGAGAGAGCGGTTAATGAGTGCTTCGTTTGTGCATGCGTCGAGAGCCCCTCAGTTTCATTCTAACTCCGATCCAACTCTAGCCAATCAACCAGTCATTGTTCAGTTATCAATCGTCGATGTTCCACAATCATCCTGAATTCGTAACGTTGAATTTCGTTCTTGATATGTACGATATTCTTTTCGATAATTTCAGAGATAATTTTTGTATATGAACCTTATTAATGACAGTAGTGACAATGAAAATGATGATAGTAATAATATAACTGATTGTAGAAGATAATAACGTCGCTAATCAATCCAATAACAATGCTTGTAAAGGTAATAGTGATAGTAATGCGAAAAAATATTATCCGTAGAGTTATCTGTGTTCGGGTTGATAACATTCTCAGTTGAAGAACAGCAAAACGATTATAAGTAAACGTTGGTGATAAGCGGAAGACAGACGGGCTGCTCTTTGCATTGTTCTTTTCAGGACATCATGAAAACAAAAAGTGGTAGCAGTTACAGTGTGCTGAGCATAAGAAGCACTTTTTCCGATTCACTCATCATATTTTCGCTTTTTTTCCATCCGCGACTGATTACATACTGACGCGTAAATACGAAGATAACAATAAGTTAACCGTGTTAAAGAAATTTAGCAATATTAAATTTCATAATAATGACGATAACAATTTTAATCACATAAAAGAGTTCGAATCACGAAGAATAATAAAGTTAACAATAAATTGATAGTTGTTTTCAAAAAATGTGTCCACTATACGTTTTAAAAATCTATTTTTATCGCTATGAAAATCATCCGAAAAAGGCACGCAGTCGATCAGTGGATAATTTTTCATTCAACGTACCGCTTTGCTCCATCCGAAATGCCTGGCATATTTCTTCAAGTTTTTAACGCATTTGTTGTGCGCATTATTCTGTGATGGCTATATGGCAGTGGCGACAATGCGGCTGCAAGTTGAGGCACCTAGCTCGAATCTTTTTCGACGTCCGTATCTCTCCTCAATTCTGCGTCTATTCCTTAGGAGTCGTCATACGATCCAACGAGTAGACTCTGAAACTGCAAACCTTTCGTGCGTATCTCGTACGAGTTTTTCGTTTCGCTGCGTCCAGTAATCAGTGTCGAGTCCTCCGAGTCAACCAACTCACTTGCACTCAGTCGTTGTAAACCAGTCAATTCTCAATGAATATTCATTCATTCACTCATATCATCTCAATATCATCAAAAGGTTTTTTGACGAGAAGTCGAAGAATACGAATAAACTGAAAAGCAATAAGTGATAAACAAAATTTCAAATGAATTGAAACGAAATGAATGGTAATCCATCGAGTGAACACATTCATTCTCTCAGCATTTTGCTCAAAATCAGTTATTTGTTTATTTCTTCACTCATTCAATTAACTCGTTATGCATACATTCATTTTTATAAGCACACACGATGGTTGTATACGTATATTTACATAAACTACGTCAACAAATAAACAGAAAAACAACAACACGCTGAATAACAAAATTATTGTGTTGTAGATAATGATTATTTGTATTCACACACTTTCATCACCGTACGCAAACAAAGCCATTATCTTCATATGCGTGAGGCATGCAAATTAAAAACTTGAAGCGTTCGCAAACTTTTCTGCGCAAGTAATTTTTTACGTTATCGGTGAATTAAGCGGTTTTCAGATGAAGAATTCGTTGGTTGGTTTGGATTACTTGTGCATTACTTATCATTTGAGAATCTTCAGAAATGACAGCGATAAAAGCCGCGCCTGCAGACTTTAGAGTGATTTTTTTTTCGCAGTTCTTCGAATATTGAGTGGACGTGATTTAGTGATTTTTTTGCGTGATTGATTCCTCTCAATCTTTTTGATCAAAGATCTTCTTATAACCATCCTGAATCGCCCTCTGTTCATTTGTTTTGTTCACTTTATTATTGTTACAATTATTAGTGCTATTATTTGTTGTATCGCAATTACGTTGGGACATATTTTTATTTCCGTACAGCAAATCCACTACTGCCTTGGTAAAATTCTTCATAAACAGTAAAACTGATGAGCAGAAATGAGAAAAAAACAGAAATGACCATAACAGTGAAGGGTAGAATGATCGTGTGAGCTAGCGAGTTAGCATCTCTGTAAAATATTTGAGTACTGCTCTAATAATAATCTAGGAAATGTAATTGTTGTTATTGTGCTCTTTGTTATTGTTATCATCGTTGATCTCGTCATTATTATCATTTCGTTGCGAGAAAACGACTTGATTTTCTGATTGATTCTATTTCTGTTTTATTAAGTGTCAGCTTTCGAATATTCATTTCTTTCGACAGCCTAAGGTGGTTGATGTCATAATTTATTATTACAATAATAACGTAATAGTAAAATGATATTGTCAACAATAATAATAAAGTAATAGTAACGAGGTAGCAATTGAAATAATCAGTAGTGTTGTTGGCGATAAGACGAATCTGTTAAGGATTTCGAATGATTACTTGATTAATAATTGGTAATTACGATAAGAATTCAGATTGCAAATCGCGGCATTAATGATGTTTATTAAAGAACAATTGAATCGAGGTACATTAATATTGCTCATTGTTGCGTGGTAACAGTATTTGTAAAAACACCATTCAGTAATGATAACAATCGTTGTGATATGATATCATCAATAATATTGGCGGTGACAACATTAATTCTATGGCTATCAATCATATTGATAATAATGTTATTATTATTATTATTATTATTATTATTATTATTATTATTATTATTATTATTATTATATCCCTCTCCATTAAGATCGCAACAGAAGGGAAGAAATATAATGACAATTTTCTCAATTAATAACTTGTATGTGTGTGCGAATGACTGAGAATGCGTTGCATTATCGTTATTATTAGTATCATTATTGTTATTATTATTATTAATATTATTATTGTTTTTATATGTATACATATATGACTATTATTAATATTCTTATTATTGTTGTTATTATGTATGTGTATATATATGTGATAAACAAGTTTCTAAGTTTATTATGTATCCTACAATGTGGTTGTTGCCGTCATCATTATTATTGCTCTCATTATTATTATTCCTATTATTCTCTTCATTATTAGTAATATTCTAAATATTAATAACAATATTATCCATATCTTATAAATTCATTAGTTATTAGTCATTGTCACTGGTTTGCTCGTGACGGAGATCGAATCGTACCTCTGCGTTCACAGTGAATGATTACTGCTCAGCTGTTAGTGCTTCCAATATCGTATGAAAGTAATTTCTCAAATGATATTATCCTTATTCAATAATTCATAAAGGTAACATGTGCGAGTAGCTGACCTTGATCTGATTAAAAGCCATCCGAGAATGTTTATCACAGTTTCATCTCTATCAGTATTTTGAACTCAAACTGCTTCCATTCGGTTTTTTAAAGTTCTCATCGATATTACGATATCTCATTGGTTTCACTGGCCCAATAATAGCGTTAATATATTTTCAAATAAGATATATTCATGGTAATTAGTAATCGAAGTAATACTGAGAGCAGGTGATACTAGTTGATCTTGCAAATATCTATAATCTTTATGAATTATTCGAAAACCGTAAATTTGCATATGGTCTTTTCAACCTTTTGCGTTGTTTATCTCATTTGCATCACTTCCTAAAAATTGATTGTAGTATCAAAGAATTATTGTCACTGAACCCATCAATATTAAACTTTGCATATAAACATCGTCATATCTATTTATAAGCTTTGTCATTACATGGTATCAATGCGTATCTAATTATCAGTAAACATGTAAGGATTATATACTAATGCTTAATGAATTATCTACAAAAAGAAATTATGTACTGATACATTTGCACTAATATTTAGCGGTAGCATCCGAACGAAATTCCAGTTCGGTTGGAACGAATCGACTTTTCAATTCGGTGTAGAGGTTGCTAGGTGCATTTGAACATAAGTGCATGCAGTATAAGAAAAACTATTGAAATAATGAAGTTTATAGGTGTATGAAAAATATTGTTAAAACAAGGTGCCAATTACTATTTGTTGACAAAACGTTTTCGATTTATTAAAATATGTGCTAAGCAAAATATATTCATTGGACCGTCACATTTTGCTACTACGTTATGTTTTTTGTTTATTTACATTCTTTGTTGCATTTCATAGTAATGTTAATGATAATCGCTCGTAAAATTTCAAGCTTCATCCAACCGCGTATAATTCGGGATTGAAAAAAGCTTGAAGTATATAGAAATGTTCATTCTGAACATTCTTTCTGAATTATTGCACTCGTAAACACTCGAAAAATGATTTATTGATGAAATCATAGAGGTGTTAGCATTAAAAAATCTCGAAACAACATTACTCATTGTTGTATTACTGATTATAAAAAATTGATGTTTAATTCGAGATGAGTGTTTTAAAATGCCGTATTCTATAAATTCCAAAATTCCGAGACTTTTTGAAAGATGAATCGCAGAATCAAGGTTCAAAGGTCGTGATTCCTAGATTCCATGCAAACACTCAGTGATAATTGTACCAATTCTAACAAAAACATCAATGCGTTATAGGGTCTTGGCGCTGAATTTACGATTATTATTGTTATTTTTATTATTGTTATTCTCATTCTTTCATTAATTTCAGTTCTGAATTACGTTTCACTCGAAGTAATTGATCACATATAACGTTTATTCAACAAACGTTCAACAAGGACATACCCATTTGACGAATTCTTATCTAACCACATCACACTGACGACTTTGGATCAATGGTTCAGGTATGATATCCTAGCGATTATCTCGCAAATTATTCAACTCGTAATCAGTTGCTCATGTTTGAACTATAAGCATCAGCTGATTACTAAAAATCAGCAAAATTCTTGCTTTCATTGACAAGTCATCCGTGCACTGATTTGCAAATTTCAAACGATATCGAAGTTCATCGATAATGCCTCCTCTTTCATTGTGCTATCATTCAATCAATCGCTCGTTTTTGTTGAGCACTTATTTTCGTGATGTTTTCGTATCATATAAAACAGACATTTTTGTTCAGTGCCATTGAAAATTGTGAGGTTTTTTTCATAGAGATGATAACAATAACAAAATGAATGCATTAAACTGGAACTTGTGATATGTTTTTATGATGTTTTTAGTGTTTTCGATTAAATCGAGCAACGTTTTGTCATCTTATACAATGAAGAGTGAAAATTTTTGAGCGAATGTTTCGTTACGATGTGAATATCTTTGTTTGTGTAAAAGCATAATAATAATAGTAACACACGCAACTGGCTAACTTCACGACCCAAACATTTTTCGTCATATTCACGATTTTGCCTGCAATCACTGCTTATTAACCTTCAATCAGCTGAATTTCCACTTCAGATCAGTTCAATGATCAACGCGGATGAGGCGAGTGAACCGAGGAGTGAACATCAATCGACGGATGCTGGTTTAGCGAAAATGTTGAAAGTAGGTTACTGAACTAGTTTTTATTCGGACAGCGGTAATTGACGACTTGACACGACTGAGTATTGGAACTGCTAATCATAGAATGGTCCTGTGAACAAATATGGCTCGAATTTGATTTTGTGCACTAATAGTTCGAATGAAAAATGTGCAAAAGAGAGTATGATGAAACTGAATTCGAACTAAAATTTGACAAGGGATCTCCAGATCAGCATAACCCTTTGACAGTTCATCCGATCACGACAATCCTCAACGGTGATCTTTATCACCTCTTTAGGATAGTGCTTCTCGATATAAATTGAAATTTTGTTAGGAGGAAACCGTTCTTGGCTATGAGGACGATGTTGCCGCTGATAACAGAAAGATGCTTTGCGAAATGAATTTGGAAGGGTTGAATCAAGAGCGAATGAATTCGTTGACAGCCAAAGCAGATGAGATATCAAGTGCCGATGCGAATTCCATCGATCCGAGTGAATCACCGGAAAGTAGTGTGACATGTCACGCAGCAATCAATACACCATCTTCCACGACGAATCATCATATTGAAAAAAGGCATATCTGTGTGATTTGTGGAAAGGTTCGCAATGTAAATTCGGTTTTTTATTCTTTATCGTTTCAGCTCAACTTTTCGTTTCAGTAATTTCAAGTTCAATAAGCTCCAATGATGCAGTGAAGTTACTTTTTGAATGTGGGCTTTGCAAGAAATAATGCAATAGGGATAAGTAGATGTGAATAAAGGAAGTACTTCAAGCATGTTGTGGTGAATGGAATCGTGTATCGCCATCGAATCACCTTGGTAGACAACTAAGAAAATAGTCAGTTAGTGAATATAGAATACTATGAGAATATTAAATCCACGCTATACATTTGGAACAGGTTGCCAGCATTTGTAATGATCACTTGCAGAATCACTTTCATGAATACTTGGAGAGCACTTCCATTTGAAACTATTATTTGGAAGTATCACTCTCAATAAGACGTATTCCAGGCCTTCCCTTATCTGTCGATTCTTGAGTCACATAAACGCTGTCATACAGGCGAGAAGCCGTTCAGCTGTCATTTTTGTGATAAAAAATTCGCTCAAAAGGCCACCCTTCAAGTACACGAACGAACACATACCGGAGAGAGACCGTAAGCGGATTTTTATTCGCACATTACCCTTTACCTTTTGATTATAATTGACAACAATAGATAATCCCAGCTCGAATGAACTGATTGTATACTATCGAGTTAAGCATTGCATATGTGCAGCTGATGAATAGATCAGAGAAACTGCAGATAACTTGGTTTGAATTATTGAAGTATGCTGCTTTTCAAGCAGACAAATAAATATAGTTTGCCTATGTCAAAACAGAATGTAGTTTGTCTATGTGAAGGCCTCGTTTGTATATGTCAGGTTTGCGAAGATACTTCACAGACAAATAAACTGTGTATTACTGTAAGAGTAAGCAAAGATTCAATTGAAGGTTGTATAGTTTTCATTAAATTTTTGATGAAACTCTCTCAAAAAATGATGATTGGAAGAGAATGTGAATGTGAGTATTAACTGTATTATATTCAGGTATAAATGCAAATATTGTGAAAAGACATTCGCACAGTATGGTACAAAAACGGTCCATGAGAAAAGCGCTCATTTGGGTTTGTTTCAGCAAATTTAGTTTTTTATCTTTCCAAGTGCACTTCTAAAATGGAAAACTCACGTTTGCAATCTGGTTTCTTCTTCTTAAATTTATGACATACGTAGGCGAAATCAAAGAATGTCCGGCAGCTGGTCAAAAATAATATGTAAGCTCACCGTTTGTGAACGAAGCCGATATCAAATCTACGATTTCGAATGACCATCTTGGTTGATTCTTTTGCTTCATTTCAGTCAATCGTACTAAATTGATCATCCGCTTTGATGGCTTTTATCATCGTTCTCGATTTAGGAATTTACGTTTGCAGGCATTCGAAACTATAAGTGTCCCAAATGCAGCAAGCTACTCTCGTCACCATCAGCGTTGTATACGCACAAGAAAACTCACGGCGAGAAGACGTTCACTTGTGAATTCTGTCCGAAGACGTTCACGCTCAAAAACTACTTGAAACTGCATGTGAAACAAGTGCATGAGCAAAACGAACGCAAGCACATATGCCAATACTGCAATAAGACATTCGCATATGCTGGAAGTTTACAGGTTCGCATTTTCAGTTTCTTTTTTTGGCATATGCTCTGCAAGATTCTGCGTCGAAAAAGATCAACTTCTCAGTTTTTTAGCAAAACTTGATAATGCTAAACGCAGTGAACAATGCATACGAACTGAGTACAAGAGACGAGTTGAACTACATCAGATAGAGTCGACCGTGCATTTCGATGAACTGCAAACGATTCGTGACATTACAGGTGCATGTTCGAACACATACCGGTGAGCGGCCCTATACCTGTCGCTATTGTCCAAAAGCTTTCGCAAGTCAAGGCAATCTACAGAGTCATGAGCGTACCCACACCGGTGAGCGACCGTATTCGTGTTCGCATTGTGGCAGATCATTCATACAAAAGTCACAGTTGACTGCACATGAAGCAACTCATCAATATCAGCCAGGTGTCAGTGCACCTGAGCTTGCTAAAGAGGTAATTTTCAATCGATTCTAGTTTCTTGATTAGATCTCTTGTCAAAGATTCCACCATTCTATGCCAACTGAGTAAAATTAATAAGTTGACAGCACTGTAAGAGCCTTTTGTATTGTTAAATGAATCAAAGCAAATCGGTTGTCGTATGATATTGTTCCTCTACTATAATCTGATTGATATTCATCGGTTGAGGATATGCACCACTGATCCAAAAATAATTGCATTTGTTTGTAGACGTCGCCAGATCCGTTATGCAAAAAACAAAATGATTACATTTGCAAGTATTGCGGTAAACGTTATGCGTATGCGTCATCTCTCTACGTTCATACTCGTTTACATACCGGTGAACGACCGTTCAGGTTATTTCTTTGCTCAATTAAAAACTTTATTAGAAGATTTCAGTATAACTTTCGTTGAACGAGATTGAATTCACTTATGTGCTCACCATGTGATGTTGGGCTAGGTTGATTCGCTCGTCGATTATTTCTTCAACAGCCTCAGCACCAGTTAATTTGAATGACACCTGACTTTGAGTGTTCCAAATTGAACTCGCTTCAAATTTGAATTGGTATTGAAGTGTTCACTGATACCACTAAGATCTTAAATGTTATCAAATCAGTGAGTGAGCTGATCAGTGTTCAACGACGTGTAAATATAGTATTATGAATTCAGATGTAGTTATTGTGATAAATCGTTTACGAATCAGGGCAACATGCAAGTTCATCAACGTGTTCATACCGGCGAGAAACCGTTCGTTTTTTATTATCTTTCAAGTTGATCCTTTATTTGCATGTAATTTGATCTTTGCATCGTTCAGAACTATCCTCCAGAGTGCATCGCAGCACATATATCCTCATCACAAGTCTCCATCTTGTTTAGATACAAATGCAACGCTTGCGATAAGAGTTACGCACAGAAAGTTGGCCTGAAAATCCATCTGGAGCAATGTCAGCAATACCTGAGCAATGAAGGAGTTATAAGTGCTGATGAAGATCTCGAAAAGCCGAACGCAATAGAATGTCTGATTCCAAATATTCTACGTCAGTTTTCAAATTATTGTATTTGTTAATCTAACCAAATAATTGATAGTCATCTTTGAAAGCAGCAAGGTGACATACTGAAGATTCTAGTTAGATAGCTTCTAAGTGCACTTCTAAATGTGTACCGTTCATGATCACGTAACTTTCGTACTCCTCTTGAACGCAACAACGTGTATGTGGCAGTTGCAAGAAAGCAGCTTTGTTTTTAGGTATCCAAGATGGTGCAATCTCGTTGACGCCGTTCCAATATTCACCACAAATAGTCGCAACAGAACGTCACGACAGCGCGAATTCTTCCCCAGTCAGCATCAAACCTCCGACAAGTTCACCATTCCAAACAACTCAAAGCCCCCAAACGAAACTGTTCGCTCCACCTCAACAAATGCCTGTTTCAACACCATCATCTCTACTCGTTGAACGCAACACGAACGCAACGATAAGCCCACCAAAGGCTACAGCTATAGCCCAAGTCCATGTACCAACCCAAAATATTATCAGCCCATCGGCATTCCACGGGATCGTCTCCGATCCTTACAAAGGCTCTGCATCGCCATCTTTCAGTCATCCACAGCTAGTCACTCTGAAACGGCTTTTAGACGGCACAACAGCATGTTCCCAGTTTGTTCCAGCGCAGTTCTTGTTGCCAAATCAACAGTTGCAGTTGCTTTTACAGTCTTCACAACCGAGCGAGCAATGGTGTACGAATGCCTCTGCAATGAACCACCAACAACAGTATCATCAGAATCATCAACCAATGTCACATTTCATGTCAAATATTCCGAACGGCTTGTCCAGTTATGTCTCGTTACTACCACAACTGACAGCAACTTTTCCCGGTGTTGTGATGCAATCCGGTTTTGTACCGCCAACGATTAAAAATGAATCTTCACCAATGATTGTTTGAATCATTTCATCAATATTCAGCTCTGAAGCATACCGAATGATCGAATGCTCAATTAGATAGTAACGAATCTAACCAATCCATATCATGCTTTCTCGATTTCAAAATTTGGTGCAGAGGTGTTTTTAATCAACAAATGTGTACTCGTTGACTGTGTTTTCTGATGATAAGAACTGATGGGTGGATAATCACTGTTTGAATTATCCATATAGTTTGAATAGATATGATAGTGGTTGCCGCTATGGAGTTAGGAAATTAGATCACTTTCGGGATTGTTGTTGAGATTGGGCATTGTCACAAACGGTGCTATGCAGGGATTTTGAATGCGGTTGTAGGTGCTAAGTCGAGCGATTTTCTTGGTTGATTTCTTGATTTTTATGATAAAACGTATTCCAGTGCAATTCGAAAAATTACGCATCCCGTTGATATTGTCATTAATCATCACTTTTGTTAAGAACAACATAATTTCGGTTGATATTATGGTATGAATATTAAAATATTGTTAATATTAATATTGTTATCGTTTTCGTCATGATATTAAGTACTGATATGTGATGATTCAGTTGTATCCTTATTAGTGATTGCTGTCATTATCAGTTACTTCATTCGCTCTCTTCAATGTTATTATTATTATTATTATTATTATTATTATTATTATTATTATTATTATTATTATTATTACTGATGATCAATTAATATTTTATTTAATATTTATTCTTCTTCTGATTTTTGATATCATCACTGTGCGTTTATGATTTTTATTGTTTGTGTTTTCCAACCTCAGTTTATGTATTTTTTGCATTTGTTGTGCTATTGATATCATGTATAACATCCATGTCATTTTGAAATGATTCAATTTCAAGGTTTTGTTTCCATAATTTAAATTTGACGTCACTTTTTAAGTTAACCGTGTTGGTTTGATGTATATGACCAGGGAGATTCCCTCTGCACTATCGACTTTTGTCGATAAAGCATTTCGAAAACAGTTGAAGTAGTCTATAATGACTATAATTGCAAGCGTTGTTCTTTGGATATGTTCGAATGAATCAGGAAGATGTGTTTTTGGTGTTCATTGGAAACGATGTTCAATATCCGCATCCTAGGCAAAAAGGAGACATGTGCATTCTTGTATATTATTCATTTCTAAAATATTGTTTGTTTCAATAGTCTTTCTTGAATGGTTTCATTTCTTAAAATGTTGTATCTTAATGAGAGATTATATTCTGATTTATTGCTATATGTATTTATAATAACACATTTTTGTTTCGTTCTATCAGAAACGATTGATTTTACAGTCAGCTTGTATGTATCTCATTGAATTCTTATATTCGTTCGTGTCTTTCGTGGCCTTTTCGATGTTTCGTTGGGCTATCCTTCTTCAAATAAATAGTCTTTATTGCATGTTTTCGCTATATTCACAGCCTCATAAAGTACGACATGCAAAAGTAATCTAACCATGAGTTTTAAATTGGATGCTAAATCAATCACAATCCGATAAAGTATTTCACCAACAGAGTGTGAATATATTACAGGCTTTCGCGAATGCTATAAGTTGTTATTTTACAATTATAATTTGAAGATTGACTACAATAGTTGGAGTTTTTTTACAAAACGCATTCACGGGATCGTCTGTGATCTAGAGCAGTGATTCTCAAGAGCTGCATTACACCTTCTATGGTCCAGCAGACCGTTATTATCCCATCCCATCCCTCATTGTAAGGAATTGCTGTTTCCATGAATGCAATCTTGGAAAGCGGTTGAAAACTACAACGTGCGGCTATTAACAATAAGTGTGAAATTGAAAATAATTTCACACATTATCTCATTCATAAATATGAAAACAACAATTTTCAATCTAGAATCCTAGAACACATTCACCACAACGTAACATATTCATCACAAACCAAATATCTATGGCACAATTGAGATGATACTTCGTTCAAAATAATTCATCCACGAACCCATTATGTGAACTAACTAAAAAACTTTCCGAAACTTTTCAGTGCAACCGAATAACAATGATGGATGAATTTGGAAATATTCGCTCGTCTCGTTCCAAAACTGATATTTTTGCCGTACCGAAAAAGTCAATCAATTCCTACTGCTCATAAGAGACTTTAGCCAATAGATTAAAGAACTGAAGCCAAAAGATTAAAGAACTTACGAAATACTCGTGACTACTTCAAATTGACTTAGGCTTACACTTACTAAAGATATTCAAAATATAGGATAAAGAAGAGTGCTGACATGAGCGAAGCGCATTTAGAAACAATTTGAAAACAATACCATTACAGTGGTCTCCATCGTAACATAATAACTGCATGAAATATTATTTTGTCGTCACTTTCAGTTACCTCCTGACACACCAAATTACGCCCAGGAATAGTTTACTCTTCTGTGAAAATCACTGGCACAGAGGAACTTTAACATTATGTCGCGCTGAATTATGCGCAAAGGTGTTCTTATAATTGTGAGATATTCTATGGAAAAAATGAGGTTCGTTGCTAATTTCCAAAATTATGATGAGGATGATGCAGTGAAAATACTACATGAGCCACAGTTGGGAAAGCCGAAAAGTTTCTGAATGTATAATGTTTCGTTGAGTTCAATGAATTGGTTTCAATGGTCATACTCAGCGGATAATGCCGAGGCCCTGAGATTGATTAGGGGAGAGTGGATAGGTTCATGAACTCGGATAAATAGCATAAATGACAAAACGAATAGAACTGAAACAGGACGACGAAGCATACAAAGAAAGATGGAAACGGCTGTAATTATTGCAACGATCATGCATTTTGAGGTGAGACTGAATCAGGTCATTCATATTATTATTTCTTTCTTCTGAGAGGTGATCATGGTATCGCAGTCGGTCAGTTGATTGCGATGAGTTCGTACCTCCTTCATTCAAATGGCCAGCACCACTTCACGTGATCAGTTGTTTTGATTCATCTTCTTTCGAACGTCTAATATATCATGAAAAAAACTTCACTCGCAAGCACTTATCGTCCAATTTCATCTGTATTATTCGTCATATTCGTATTAATTACCAGCCATGGTCAAGGTGAGCAATTTCACTAACCTAAGCCAATGATTTTGGATTTTGATTTCTAATATTCTTGATCCCGAAAAATTCAATATTAGGCACTTGTTTTAGGTCGAAGCGACCGACATTCACCTAGTTTCAAATGTTCAGTTAAATAAAATCGCAGCACTGCGCACGAATTGCAAAGCAAAGCGAATAATTTGTTAGCCTCGAGACAGTTTTTGAAACTCACCAAAATGATTTCGTTATGCCTTCTGCTATTTTCAGTTAAAGCTTTCGCTTGTGTGCATCCAAATCGTGCAACTTATGTGAAGTCTGAAGGAGTGCTTCTCAGTAAACACCCACAAGCATTTCTAGAGCATTTGACGTTACCCGAATGCGCTTCGGTGTGCACACAGGTACGCTTTCGTTTACTATCAACATGATGTGATCATCGATAAGGCCGGCAAATGAGCTGTTAAATAAAAAGATTCTCTGATTCTGCCAAACCCATTAAAAATCTTCACGAAAAACGACGAAATATTGTAAAAACCGTTCATCTTGAAGACAAATGATATATAACATCATTCAAGCCTGAATCAGATTTCGAATTGGTTATATCTTTATTCCAAGTCCACAAGTCATTTGAACTGATGGAATGGTAATAAAGTCACTAGGATACGATCAACCTTACACAACTCACAAACAGATATTCGGGTCATCCTCAATCAGTATTGCATAGTCACTGCGCTTAGATATGCTTCTAATTATTATAATCATTCGTTTGATGTGAATGGTATGCACTACGTCGTAACCATTAATGCACTTTTAATGAGTGGTTCACAATGTTTTCTATTTGAAATATCAACATTGTGCATGATCTGCTGTTCAATTATTGCATCTTGTTGATCTTTCGTGATCACTGAAATGCGATTTCGGTCCTATTCGCTGATTTCAAATACTTTCAGCTACGTCAAAACCGGTTGAGGGTAACTTTTGAGTTGAAATGACTCCTAAAATTTGTCCGAAGTAATGTTCATATGGTTGCCTTCACAATGAAGGGGTCATTTCGTAGAGGAACGTCATAATCAAAAGATTAAGATAATTGAGAAAAACATGTTCACTGACCGAAAACCGACCGGTCCTCTACTGAATAATTCGCTTTCTCTATAGAAACCCGTCCATCACAAAATTCAAGGTGAAACTGATTGATGACGAAGAAACTGTGAAGGGCGCAAAATCAAAGAGGACATAAAAAGACCAGATATAAATTAATGCGTTTTGAGGACGCTCAGTGCTCAGCATTCCAGTACGTTCCGTCTCGGCTGCGATGCATTCTGTCGGATTCAGCTGATGGTCACCCATCCGAATTCACACCGATGTTGCCGTCCGACTATTCGCTCTATGAAAAAATTTGTATTGAAAGTGAACACATTTCTTAAATTCGTACTTTGCCTTGTCAAAGAGACTATCCTTTGTTTGCTGCTCAATTCTTTCTAAATTTCTGACGTTTATGCTTCGAAGCCCTCATTGGCAGCATAAGTGCACAATTGGGTAAGGGAACACTTTTCAGTTCAAAAGATGATCGCCTAACTGTTAGTGTTTCATAAGTTAATCCATTATTAGAAACGTAACTCACTCTAGGATGGTGATTACTGTGAACAAAATAAGTACGTACGACATCTCTATACAGAACAATTTTTTGCGATCATTGTTCGAGGAAGAACAGTCGCTTATTTCGAGTGTATAATGATCATGTTATTATTGCAGCATCGTTCAACTGTCCGTCGCCACACGCCTTCGAGCGTTTCGCAGGTCACGTACTGATCGGAAATGCACTCGAGGTTTGAATAGTGTCATTTCTTGTCAACACCCTTCCAGTGTAAACGCAAATTTTCGCCGAATTTCCAGGTGACATATGCAGAGAATTTGTCGAAGTGTTTAGCAGGTTGTCTTGAAGCGGCAAAAGTATTCCAAATTGAATGCAGGTTTGCCGGATTCTTTCATTGATGTGTTTAGTTGTTTTTGATTCATTCCTATGAAAAGATGATTAAGGTGTTGTAATTTTGACATGAATTGCTGCTTATTCTGGATAAAAACTATGGTTTGTTGATCAAAAATGATCGTCCACAACCAACAGATCCGCTAACACTTCAATTTTCTGTCATATTTGAATATGATTTTCAATTTGAAGTAATGTCTGGTACGTGGTGGGGAGGCTCAGTCTTCGGATGCAAACTTTATCACGTTTGATTGCAAGGATAGCGTGATTCTAGTTTGACACTCGTACGACATAAACAGTTTATTGTGAATATTTCAAATTAATGATGTCAGCTCAACGGTGTTTTGATGAGATCAAAAGACCTTCTTCGGCTATGATTTTAGATCGGTGATGTATTATTACACCACAAAAGAATGCATTATGAATCGCGAAGACCGCAGTTCATTGCCGAATCTTTTCGTCTTAAATGATCTCGATCGCTCAAGTGTGGATTACTTCGATAATAAATGCTTGAATGGTTCGTTGCGTATTAATTACATCGTATGTGAGAATGTAATCACTTCTTGCCACCTTCAAATAAGAGCTATTATTTGCAATTCAACTGCAATGCTCAGACTCACTTTTTCTGCAGCTCGGTTCCATCATGGAATCCTTCGGATACATTGCCCTCTCTTCTTGGAACAAATTAGCCAGTTGATAATATACCAAGGGATCCCTTACAGTTTACAGTTGATCTCGAAAACTGGTGTAGCTGGTAATTGATATAAGTTCCCTCCAAAACGAGCAAGCTATTCTAACTGCCGATTGAGTTTGCAAGTATGCTCTTCCTAAAGGACTTAAATGAATGTTGATTATGTCGAAGAAGGAAATGTACTCGACGTTTTCCTGAAAACATTAATTTTTCACCCGCCTTTCTAAGAGTTTTCCTCGTTGCAGTAGCATGTCAGGATGGCTGGTCGGTACACTGGATCAAAATTCAACCATTCGAAATCAGTAATCATAGCGACCTTATCATAGAAGGTATCAGCAAAGATGAATGCCTCATACATTGCTTGGTTTGTAAATTCATTCTTAGAGAAGTAATAGAGATATTTATGCGATGATGCGCCATTTTCATTGTTTCATTCTCATTATATTATAGCATAATTCGATCAATGATCAACAGTTTCCATGCAAACTGTTCACTTACTCGGATACAACGTCAACTTGTCATCTAACCACTGAATCAGGAATGACAAGGCGAGAGAAGGCTACTCAGATGGTAAGAAGGTTCGAAGGAAAGGAACCAGAAATATTCTATGAAAAAATCTGTCTTCAAAGTGAGCATTTATTCGTTTCATGAAACACTTGTTGCACTGTGACCTCGATAAAAAATTCGAGTAAAGTCATTGTATGACTGAATTCAGGATCAAAACCTGAACAAAGATAGATAGAGGAAAAACCTTCTCTAAATGCATCAGTAGACGATTTACAATGTTTTAAGCAAATAAAGAATGTGGTAACGTCAGTTTCGAACAGAATCCCGGTCGTGTTCCCAGAAATGTGGTTAAAAGTGAGGTTCGTGATTGAAACTTTCTATGTTTAAGAATCGTTTCTGAACGAAGTTAATTTTTAAATGAAGAACATACCAATTTCAATGCGTGCGAGAGACTGATTCGTCATAATTTTGTTTTCTTTCATTCTCATAACTGACTACTCAGCCAGTTTCGAGCTAAATGATTTTCCCAGTTCTTTTTGTGCATCATTCAGGTGATACCTACGTTGAGTGTTTCGGAATGCTTGGAACTCTGCTTGCAGCGAAATTCACGATGCAACGGTGCCATATTTTCAAGGAACAAGGTTAACAAACTTTGATTTGCGATCCTTTCAAGCAGTTCCACTAAGCACTGATGTAATAAATGATTTTAATTCATGATGTCAGTTAATCGGAATCGTTTTTGAATTTCATTGCTAGGCCTGCGATGTGCAAATAGGAGTGAAATCCGCAGCATATTTTCAGGATGAATGCATAATAACGACAAACTCTCAGGATTTCAATTCTGGATTGAGACTACCTAAGTCTCAAGAGGTAATCATGTCAAACTCTGATCAATTCTACTTCACTTTCGATTTATATACGAAGCGTTCACTTGCTGATAAGCACAGATTATTAATCTGTTTGATGAAATGACCATTTCTTAATGTCGTCGTCCTTCACTTTAGGTCGACCATTATGTAAACGTATGTGAATATGTGACACGCGAGCAATTCTTCGACGATATCCATGAATCGCCATCGCTCCATTTGTGGTCTGATTCAAAGCCAGTTGAAATTCCGGAGCGTGCGTATGACAGTAAACGAATTACTGTTCAACACAGCGCTCTATCCAGTCATGAACATTCAGTTTCTCAACAAAACGCAAGTTGGTCTAGCACTTTTTCCAGCCATTCTATAGCGAAGCATTACTGAATGTCATAGTCCTCTTAATTGAACTCGACTATGCAGACGATCGGAACACGTGAAAATCACTGCGAATGAGGATATGAGTGACAGAGAAATGAATTATTTTCGAGCAGATGTTCTCTGTGCAACAAAATGTTAATAATTTGCAGATAACATAAATTGTGACCTATCAGAATGTGATATTTTTCATTCCTGAGAACATCTGACAATGAGTGCACAGGACTGAATATAATGACAATTCGTAACATAGAAATGTTGCCCCTATACAGATCAAATCTTTATCGACGGCGATAACCTTACGTAGCTCTGCTATGAACCGACCACGCATATTGACTTCTACAGCTTTAGGTGAAGAATGCGACGAATTCGTAACACAAAATATTCTCCCAATAGCTAAGATGGTAACTCGTCAGAGGATGCTAAAACAGCAACCCATGCATAGCAACATGAAGTAAAAATGAGCTGAGCATGAAATGTTGGTGCAGACACCGCGCAATATTCCCATTAGAAATCCCGACATTATGAAGTATGAAAGCGTTTTTTCAGGATATGAGTGATAGAGAAATGGATAATCTTCGAATTTTCAAAACAAATTCCATTTTTTGCAGTATTGCAAACCGAGTGTAATGTCAACAGTATAATTGTTCGAATGCGATTCTCATCAAAGAAAACGGGATCTATCTTCATCAAGGATCATTTTTCGACGTGTCATGCAAATTTCGAGAATTCTAGCGAAGCCGTCCTCGAGATTGAACTGCCCTCACTTCACGATGATAATCCTTCATGTCCCGCTCATGAAATTGTTCGCCTCAATGATAATTTCGTAAACATTTTTGAACTTGAATGCTCAATGCAGATCTTATGCGGCACTCCGAAACGCAACATCTAAAATGCTTTTGATTTCAATTTCAGAAGCCATCTAAATGGTCATTCGTTATTGTCGTACACAGAAACGACTCGGAAAAATCAGCACTTGTAGTGGACTTAGATCGTGTTTTTAATATTTCTTGTGACTATTCGAATGCTGTCATGAATTCGAATATGCCGACCAAAATTCAGTAAGTAATCATTTGAACCAAAAATCCAGTAATAATTATTCCCGATCACGATCAGTACATTCAGGAATCACAGCTAATCACCGAATCATATTCGCATCTTCAATTTCACAACAAGAATCCCACCACTAAATTGGTCACACTTGCCTCATCAGTCACAATTTCCTAATCAATTTATTGCAATGAAATTTCACCGTCAACTATCAACTACTTGATCCTAACTCAAAATAGTAATGGGATCAGTTTGAGCATTGCAGGCCATCTGCTGAAGAAATGAACCAAATTCAACCAATGGAAGCACATTCACGACCAGGACAAATAATTGAGATGACTATTCTTCGCGGAGGACAACCAGTGAGTTCTGTGATGTTAGGTGAAGAAGTGGAGATTAGATGGACGACAGTAAGAGGCGATGATGGCAGCGACAAGTTCGATTTCAAGGTAACTGAATGCTCAGCCGAACGATTGGATGGAACAGCACCCAACCCACCGCCACTGCAGTTGATCTCTAACGGGTTTGTTGAAGTTTTGTCTTGTAGAAATATGAAACATGGAAACTTTGAAGTGGAAATTCATTTAATCAGCAATCATTTAAAAATCATTTTCTATGAAACGGATATGATATGATACGCATTTTGTCCTTCCATTTCTATTGTAAGCAACAAATGTGAAATGATTTCTGTGAAGCAATTGTTTCGATTTCTTAAGATATAGCTTCATATTAAGTTCTCAACTTGTTCTGTATGATCCTATTGATAAAAGCTTTGGCTATTTTATTTGTGATGTTCGGACGGACTGTGCCCTTGAATCTTCTCAATGACTTAGTGCTTCACTTATCTCTTTTGATGAAAATGATTTCTACTTTAACAGGTGTATTCGTTTTACCGAGCAATTACTTCAACATTTCTCTAACTTCGTAGAAATGTTTCAGTCATGGAATCATGCCTTACATGGATGTTATCCCATTCAATGATTTGACAGTGGAAAAGGAATGATTTGACCAAAAAAAGAATTTTATGATGCATTTTCTTAACATTTTGCGGTGAACCTAACACTGCATGTTCAACTTATCATTAGAAATGGAGGGACAAAATACAATTGTTTATAGGTGTCCCAATCGAGAATCAGTCTATAGACTGATTTTGCATCAAATCAAAGAGATTGAAAATGGATACAGCACAACGATGAAAGTGTTCAAATTTGATGGCTCACGTCGTGTTCGAATCATATGTACAGTTGATATTTGTGACGGGGATTGTGATAAGGTAAGAGGACGTACATCATTGATTGAAAATATTCACCAAAGCGTTGGATGAACTCAAGTCAAAATTCAGTAGTCATAAAATATCGCAAGAAAAGAATTGTTTCTGAGAGTTGAGAGAAGGAAATGTGTTAAACCGACCCTTTATATGTGATACAATGCTCGATGGATTAAGGCGCGCTGTGAAGCTAGCGAAAGCACTGAGCTTCAAGAGACTGAAAGTAGAAATCGGAGAGCTCCATTCGATCACGACAGCAGTCTTCCATTACTGTCGCTATCAACATCGCCGGTTCGTACATAATGACTCGATAGATGATTATCTCCGGTTCAACCCTCACAGAGAATGATCATTCGAACGATAATTCAGAAATTCATTAGGATAAATGAATTCCAATTTTTTGTTTCCACCAAAAGAATTCTCAAAATCGTGCTGAGTAATCGATCAGAAAGAGCCTATTCGAAAGATATAATTCCTCATTTATATCCGTAACTTTTAGCTGTTAACTAAGACAATATTTTCACTGATATTTAATGTTGTTATCGTTCTGCATCTTCAGTTGCTCTTGAGAACTCGATATAAGAGAACTTCGTTGCGGAGCACGTTCACGGTTTTGGACAAAAAAGATCGAGTCAGTGAAGCAGACGATTTGGTCAATGATAAATTAATGAACATTTCAAAGAAGTCATCAAAAAGTTGGTATCAACTGAGACTAACTTCGTATCCTTATTCACAGTTCTAATTCCCTTCTGAATGTCGATCAAGTAATAGTAAATTTCTATCCCGTTTTGGTCATCCACATTTTTGTTTTATTTCAGCTTCTTCAGTAAATTAATGAATTTACAATGTTCCAACTCACCGCTTCAAGATGGCCGTTTCTAAAAGTGATAATTCTTTCCAGGTTCTCCAGAATGCGTTTCATCATCAGAAGGCCATTCATATGTTGGTAAAATGGTCTTTTGGATTCTGGTAGTTGCAGTGACACTGTTGTGCTCAGTTCAATGCATTCAGCTGCTCCGTTACATTTTCGTGCATTTCTGTACAAAGGATGCTTCTAGTTCTGGTAAATAGTGATGAAGTTGTTGTTGTTATGATCATTTGTGTATCTTTGGGATGCACAAATGAATAGAGTGATTGCTTAAGTTATTTAGAACTATTGAGAGAGGTTGGCGAGGAATTGGTGAAAGTTTTGTTTAGTTCAACACAGAATAATCGTTCCTCTTCATGCTGCTACCTGATCGAACAAGATTTTTGAATCGGAACAATGAGAAATTCATAGTGCAATTATGAGAGGTGTTAATATGTGATCATAGATATTATGATCGAGTATCAATTATATTTGTTCGGTGCGTGATCACCAATAGGAGTGCAATCGCTTCTGTCCGAATTTGAGAGGCATTAATTAAGTTCACTGCAGATTCTCAACCAAATTGTGATTTCGAATCATGTCAAGACAAGGCCGATAGCGATTCAAATGGATCACACAAAGGAATTCCTTGCGAAAGAATATATTTCTCGTCAAGTCAAGAGTGAGTTCGCAGCATCTCACCTTAATTCACTCACATTTTCCATGAAATGATTACAGATATGTTAGCAGGCAACCCCTTAGTGACAGTCTCAAATAAGCATTATTCACCAAGCTACATGAACTTTCATTCCGATTTGCTGAATGAACAACTTCTGCTAATGTTAATTCCACTCACAGTTTTCTCTCTTTTCTACCTTTAATGATGGTTTCTGATGATTGTCGGGAAATGGTATCGGATATTGAACATGTTGCTGACACCACACCGATATGAAATTACTGTAAATTCAATTTCAGTTTACCACCAGTTCATGCAGACCAGCGACGCAACTTCAATGTACATAAATATTTGGTTTAATCCGTATCGTTGTAAACTATTGATTTGAAAATGAGACACTACTGAGTGATGGTCAAGCGATATTTCAATTTATGCATGTTTTTATAAGCCACATATACATTCTAAAATACACTTGTTTCATGCCGCTTGTATAAAGTGGGCGACCTAATTTCACATCTCAAATTTTCCGGACACTTTTGCTCATTGGAAACCTGAAGAGTCATGTTCGAACATCTAGCAAAGATTAAGAATCGCCTTATTATTACAGTGCTTACCTAATAATTATGAACACATAAATGTGCAGTGAGATCGCACGAAAATATGATTAGCTCAGTTTAGCGCATGAATGAAAGTGACTGAAATTTCGATAGATGAAAACCTGTTTTTTCAGTCACTTTGCTTTCTTGTTTTCTTCATTCTCGCAATGGAATATTGCAAGTGAGCAATAATTGATTTCAATCAAAGCGTTGCATATATCCTTGCAAACAATTTCATTCATTTCAAAGACAATTCACAACTCACGTGCTCGGAACGTGCATTCATTATCGCTTCACCATATAAACATTATCGCTATTCAACGTTCGGCTCATTGTTTTCTTCCTATCGCTGCTATCTATACATCTGAATGCATTTTTGCATGCATTCATCCACACTTGCTATGTAGCAATAGCTTTACCATTTTATTCACGTTTTTAATGGCTGTGATTTGGGTCGTTTGATGAACGTTCTGAAATGAAAATTCGAATATCGTACACGGCGCATTGTTTTTAATTTGTAATGAATATGAGATGATACACTGTGAGACATTATAATACGTTGTGCATGAATGGTGCGTTCTCTCGTTGTATTCGATTCAACTTTTTGCGATGAGGTGCTTTTGACTTTTATGATGATGTTTTGTTTCAATATTGATATTGATGTTGCTTTAATAATAATAATATTTTATTCGCATGTCAATATGTATAATGTAGTACAATACAATCTAATACTATCTGGCGAATATACTACCCCAATTATTGCTGGGAAGGAGGAAAAGATTTTAAAACAGGCAAAGGAGAATAACAATTTAAATATATTATCGTACAATGGCAGTGAGATTATAATATCGCAGTTGTAACATATTATGATAATAACATGAAATATTTTCGTTGTACATATTATGATAAGAACATGAAATATATAGAATGAGAAGTTATGTACAATTTCAACGGCATACCTCATATATTACAAGAACAATAATAAGGGAATGAAGTTAATCAACGTTTTGAATTCAATCATACTAATTGCTTCTCAGAATTTTATCAAAGGCATAAACCCGATTTCTTCAGGTGGAATAGATCGCAGTCTGCATTTGAATGTTTGAAGCGATTTGGAGGTTGCAATATTTTGGGGGAGTAGATTCCAGGCTTTGACGACTCTGTTTGCGAAGGTGAATTTAGCAAAGTTTAGTTTGCAGCGCTTAACAGCGAGTTTAAAAGAATTATTATGGCGGGTTCTTTCAATACTTGGAGAATATTCGAAGAATTCATTCATAAGAAGATCGACTTGATGTTGAATGATGTTGTAGGTCATACAAAGGTCAGTATAAAATCTTCGCAGTTCTAAATTTTCTAATTCTATATTGTTAGTCTCTCCTGGTATTTAGGTACATCACGAAAATCTCCACAATTTCTCTTGAAGATGTAACGGGTATATCTTCTTTGAACATTTTCAGTTATATTAACATCCTGTATGTCCTTGTGTGGATCACAAGGGGACTAGAGGGAGGAGGCGTATTCTAGAATTGGACGAACATAGGTTGTAAATAATCTGCTTAGTAGAGATAAATCACTGGATCTGAATGATCTCAATATGAGTGATGCTCGGGTGTTGGCTTTTTTGACTAAGGTGGATATATGTTGGTGGAATTTCAAATTAGGATTAATTATAATTAATTATAAATTAGGATTAATTATAGATTAATTATATATATATTTATATGCTTTCGACATTGCTCATGCAAATTTCAAGGCAGACTTTTATGCATGAATAATCATATCGAGGTGGTCCATTTTCAGCGCATGAACATTGCGTATTGCTAATAACCTAATGATGCAGAATTTAGCGGTCGCATTCCTAATTTGGTTTATTGTTTTGGCTCGATCAAATGATGCTGATGCATTAGTTCATCACACTTACTGTGTTGAACTGAGAATAAAGCGAGTTGGTGAGTTTAATGCAAGCTTTGATTGGTCATCGTTTGAGGGAACATAGGCACTTGAGTGATTGCTGAATCATTGAATACGTTCTTATTTTATCGAAGCACTCGTTGAAACACGGATGAAATTGGATCGATTTATTGATCGATTCTCACTGAGCAAGTAACGAGCTCAATCGTTGTTGCACTTATCAATTGCCTCCCTTGGTCACTGTTCGTTCTTCATTCGGACATCATTCACGCTGCTATCAGAACATCTGGTTACGTTAACATCTTATTATATCGTTTAACGAGTTCGTAATTAACTTTTGGAATGAACTGATTGCATGCACTTCAAGAAATTACGCTTGTATTTTCTCATTCAAGATATCTGATTGCTTTTATTTCGTAGAAATTCATTATCTCAGCTTGCAAATCTGATTTTAAATTTCTCCTTCGACAGCTCAGTTGGATGTTTAGACTGGTCCGTGTCCTCTGGTGCGCTGAAAGTTGAACGCAAGAACCTATGTTAATTGTAGAAGTCGGAGAATGTGACAGAATTTGATTTAAAAATTTTTGAGTGCTATTATTGATTGATTATTAAACCATTGCTGAAGTTCGCAGAACTGTTCGCATTCAGCTTCAGTCCACTTAAACTTATTTTGTAGCTTCACCTTCTACGGATTATTTTGCTCATTCATTGGGCTGATCGTTTTAAAATACCAAAGCGAAGATTCAGTGTAAAAAATGAGTCAACTAACTGAACATATGAGTATCAATCAGTAAATCCATCTAACATAATTTCATTTTTTCACTCTCACTTTTCTGGAGCGTTTGAAAGGGATGCAGTATAGACTCATGAAAAGTGTCATCTGAGTCTGAAAAGCTGAATTCAAACACTCAAAAACATACTGACATTAATCCTAATAACGAAATCCTTACTTTTTTGGCTTGGAATACGAACGATCCTGTGCGATTGGTGTATTTGTTTGAGGCTATTTATTCGTACATTATTGAATAAAAAACGGCACTTTCATGGTAGAACAATTGCGTGAAACGAATGTTAATATCTTCGTGAATCAATGTAATGAGCAACAGAAATGTGTCTTCATAACGAATTATCCGTTAGGAAAACAAACAATCCGAATCTCTGAATGAACTCTTTCCAAATTGATTTCTACGAAATTCATTCGTTTGTTCATATGCTTTCACAGAAGTCATTTGCTGATTTTATGCGGCTGCTTCACGATGAATCTCAACTATAGTCGGTCAGAAATTATCTTCGTCGATTATGTTTGGAATTGATTTTCAGTTTCTGGTTCATTTTACTGCGAATTGGTTTTGTTCGTTCTCCATTGAGTATGGCGAAGATAGCTGGAGTGAATAGGGCCATAAAGACTTACGATGCAACGACTATGATTTCACTGAAAATCGAATAATTTTGAGGGACATCAAATACGACATACAATCGTTTTATTGCATTCTTATGCTTTTCTTTCGAGTTCTATTATTCGTCACTTTATTTCTTCGCTTTTTTCCGCCCGTGCTCCTGGAATTTAGTGAATTCGCTTTGAATTATAATACTGAAATTTGTTTTTCTTCATTCCTATGTGAAGAGTGAAAAATATGCACAGGGCTGACGGGAATCGCAAAGAATTGTCAGTGGTTTTAGCATGAAGATGAATGCACTTCGAAGTACATCATTCTTTTCAGATTACTGACTAGCGTCAGTCAGTTCTCGTAATGATTTATTGTCAGCATCAACGTTCTAGTCAGGTAGCGTGCGTTCTTCATGTTTTCATTCGACTTTTTCCGCCCTTTCGTATTTTCCTTCACTCAATTCCCACTAAGCTACTCTCCTGCTGGTGCCAACCTCAAAAATCGATCGTATTCCACTTCTCCATCGAATAATATTTCATAATTCAGTGAACTATGCTCATTTTATAGCCATTCAGCTGTAATTTTGCTGCAGTATTTCCAATGAATCAAGTAAATATTCCTGGGAAAGTTCTAGTGCTTCGTCTTGTAGATTATGAACTACAAGTTGCATCCAAAACATGGCGTATTCATTGAAAAGAACGAAATTTTTCATTGGATGAATGGAATGTGTCTCGTTTTTTTGGGTAGTCATGCAGAGTTGCATTATTCACGTGATTTTGAGATGTGGAATGTTGTCGAAGAGTTGTAAAAAAAACGAATTCGTTTGCTAAGTGATACTAATTCGGTTGTGTTCTTGCGCGAATGAACGCAAATTAAGACGTCAAAGTACGGAAATACGTTCACAAGAAGAATTGTCAGAGAAAAGTTGCAACTCACAAACGAATTGGCGGTTAAGAAACGAACTCAAATTGCCTTGGGAATCTTATGTGCTGAGTATTAGTTTCAGTCGATTTCTGGACAAGTCTTGTGTACCATTCAGGCTAAAATATAACTGATATATAAGTCTCAATGCCTTGTGTTTGTGCAGCAAATTGATCATTCAGAACAGTGTTTGATATCATATGCAGTTATGCAGAAGAGAAAGGATGAGATATATTGGCATTTATTCATAATCCAATTATGTCTTGATCTCTAAATTTCTATTCTCTTTTATTCATTTTTGGGTTTTATCGAGGTCATTTATGCATGCGCATTTTCTGTTTCTCTTGAAATTGGTGACAGTTCAACGACTACAGATTAAAGTTATGAATTGTGTTGTTTATCTATCGTAACTGTAGCAATAACGATGATTGTCCTTGCTTTAGCCACTCATCTCAACGTCTACACCAACGATTTGTGATGTACGTATATCATCACTTCATTTCAGTGTTGCTAAGCAATATCGCAATCATTCCAGTTATCAGTGTCAGCACCTCTTGAACAAGTCGTTCCTATCGCGTGCATTCTCATCATTCATTGTTTCTTGCAAATTTTTTGTCTTAAAAGTTTTCTCTTCCAAGTCATCATTCATCAACAGTTAATACTGAATGTGTCTGTTGTGTTGTAAGCATTATTATGACAATTATTATAACTTCAGTTTCAATGTTATTCATCGTTGCGTTGGTGGCGCTAACGATTGATTCAATTTCAGAAAATTGTGAACAGCTATGTACATGAATATGTATCAGTCAAGAAAACAAATCAGTGTGCAGTATATTATGTATGAGGTTAATTTCGGCTGGGTTTTTCGTCTTTTTCATTCTAATGGTGCTAGTTTGTTTTTATTTTTGTATCTGCATATTTTTAAGGGTCTTTTCTTTTTTAGTTACCGTTTAAAAAAAAGTTTGGGCTTCGGGTTTGTTTATTTTGTTGCTTTTAATGGCGGAAGCCTTTTATGGGCTATGTTTTGGTTTGGTAGTGAAGCGGGGTTTTGAGCTTCTGTGGTTATTACTAGTTTGTTAAGTGTCATTCCTATTTGGGGGCCTGCTATTGTTGCCCAGATTTGGAACAGGTTTAGGATTTCAGAGCTGCTTTAAAGTTTTTTGTAGTTCATTTTTTGTTGCCTTACGGGTTGTTGGTTTTTGTCTTGGCTCATCTTTTGTTTTTACATGAGACTGGGAGTACATCAAAGCTTTATTGTCATGGGATCATAGATAAAAATTGTTTTCCTGGGTTTTGAGTTAAAGATGCTCTTAATTTGGTTGTATGATTTGTTTTTGTGGTGTTTTGTTTTTTAGCTCCTTATCTTTTAGGTGATCCTGAGATGTTTATTGAGTCTGATCCCATGGTGAGGCCGGCCCATATTGTGCCTGAGTGGTACTTTTTATATGCCTATGCCATTTTGCGGGCTATTCCTAATAAAGTTCTGGGTGTTGTAGCTATGTTTGGTAGGTTATTACTTCTTTTTCTTTTTGTTTTTATTCATAATTATGTTTCTATGTTGTCTAAGTTGAATAAGATTTTTGTTTTCTTGTTGTTGTTTACTTTGGTGATATTAAGTTGGTTGGGCCAATGTTTGGTAGAAGAGCCTTTTATTACTTTAAGAATGGTTTTTTCTGCTATTTATTTTGCTCTTGTTTTAACTTTATTATTTATTTTTTTTATTACAAAGTTTATTTTTAAGTGTATATATAGTATAATAAATATGCTGGGTTTAGGACCTAGAGATTGCTGTATACTTTGTTTCATAATTTTCATATTTTAAGTTTGTCTAGGTATCCTTTACTTGTTTTTTTTAGAACTTTGGGGTTTACTAGTTCTTTGGTAGTTTTT